>JAUCBJ010007914.1:0-36827 GCA_032718475.1 Nemertoderma westbladi
TGTAGCGCACTTTTTTGGTTGATGCTATCTTCTTACCGGGAAGATCGCATGGGGGGGAGTGTTAGCTTATTCAATCCCGCTAACATCCCATAAAAGTTAAGCCGATAAGCAATATTGGGGGCCACGAGATTGGGGTAATAACCAACTCGTGTCACCCCAACAAAATGGGAAGGTGAACCACACAATGAGGGTCAGGGGCCAAACCCCTAACCCAGAGAGAACAGGTGGAGTGAAGGGGATCACTCCAAAGGCGCCAACAAGGGTATCAACCAATCAGAGGGGGGAAAGGCATCGATTGAGTAGCAATAAGGCCACCGTGCAATATAACCAGTAACCTGTAATCATATCAGTTCAGTTATCTCAGTACTATATTGGTGCTAGTTAGGTTAGTTAGTTTAGCTAGGGAAGGACCGGGACTTTAATTACCGTATCCCGCCTTCCGTATACGACAACACCATTTATATATCTTATATCCATATACCCGATTACATTATATACGACGAACGACACGAACTCCTTCACCTTTCACACGCACGGCGGGGACGAGTGAATTAAACAACCGGATAAATCGGGATCCTTCCTGGATCCCGTCACAGTCAATTGAAAGGACATGCCAGTTATAATTGCCCCTTTAATCGCGATTTAGAAAGCGTAGATGAGATGATTACCCTGCGCTACATCCGGTCTTGGGAAGCGAACGCGGATTAACACTGTGAGTCCCGCCATCGCTATTACCCTGGACGCTCTTACGAGGGAGTTTACGCGTTCCATCCTTATCTATTCGCGTCTGTTGAACAAAAAACACGCACACCGAGTTACGAACTAATGAAGCGTGTTTGTGAGAGTATTTCCACCAAATTTGTTCGAAAATATCTCAGAAACGTCAATCCTAACGATATTACTTCATACCATTTGATCAATTTCATCCGTCAAGACCCTGAGTATGGCGATTTATTTATCAACTCGCACCCTGAGTTACAGGAAGTATCTCGACGGCCCTACGAATATCGAGCCCGAGAACGCGAGCTGGAAAGAACCATTAAACCGAGGAAGTTTCTCACCACTCACGGTCCACCTACCGATATTGTCCAGACGACCCGTCAAGGACCCGTAGGGGCTGCTGTCCTAAGACGCACCCTAAAGGCCATTAGACCTCGCTCCACTGAAGTTGGTATCGATCAACCAGGTACCTCGACCGGCGGATACACCGATCGTAATCCTAAACCCTCTGATGCAATTGTATTGCACCCTTCACCCAGGAGTTATAGCCCTCCTAGTAAAGTGGCTCGCCCCAAAGAGAAAAGGACTCTTGCTAGCCTTAAAAAACTGCATAAACGCCGTCCTCGCAAGAAAGACTAACTGTTTAGAGTATTCTTAGATTTTAGAAACTGTGATTTTTTATATTTTATAGAATTAAATACCATTTTCTGGGAGCGGTGTAAAGGCTTTTACGGGATTAGCTAGTCATTTTTTCCCCGCGAAGTACTCTTTAGATGTTTTGAAGGACATAAAAGTCGTTTCCTTACTGTACCGGTATTTTAGTGGACATAAAAAGCTATTTTTCTGTATGTGTACTTTGGCGGACACAACTAGCAATCCTATGTCGCAATACGCCATAATACTCTCTACACAGTGTAGTTCAGAATACGACATCTATCAGCTGATTTGGTGTACTCGTGGAAGTTTCTTTGTTCAGGCCCACTCTGTGCAATCACTCAACCAATCAGAGCGATTCTCTGGCTTTTTGTACAGAAACCTCCGAGAAATCGCACAATGCATTACGGTTTATGTTTACCTTTTTCCACAGCCAGAAGACCGGCTTTGGAATCTCTGTGTTTTCAGGCTTTAGCCCAACATTAGTAGGCTTAATTATAGAACGTATATCTGTTATCAGTACATACCATCTTACTTACTTTCCAAACCAATCAAACTCACATAAACATTCATACCGTAACATTGTACTGCTATTTACTGTCGGTTATTCATTATATCAGTTGATGGAATATTATTATATTTGGAATAACGATAAATAATTACGAAACCCTCAATCTTTTGATATACTGAAGGTAAGAGAGACCGGTTACATATAACGATTGCGACTTACATTAAAGTGGTTTTGAAGTTAATCTAATGCTATTTCATAGGCACTACATGTATCCATCGTTGTTCTCTTTATATGTGACTAAAATTAATGAAGGTCGGCAGATCGGTGTGCAGTATTGTGCAGTAGTGTGTATGATTGAGACTGATAACAAAGCATCTCCTAAAGAATGTGCCATATACGTGAATCTATAGCCATACCGTTGTGTCTAGTTTAAGTCATAGCTCTGTTTATATAGATAGAGCGCCACGTCCTAAAGGAACTGTTAATATTTCCCGAAAGTGAATAATATTTGTATTTGCGCTTTTAAGACCTTTGACAGTTTAACCTGCCAAATTAGCATGTCTTTTAGATGATATATAGTCTTTAGCCTATGACGAGTATTTGATACACTACATTAGCCGAAGCCAGTCTATGCGCAATCATTCACCCGCTGGATATACCCGGGAGACTGAATTCGGAAGCTTAATGATTGATGGTGCAAGCCTACTGTATTATTCGACTGATCGTAATATATAATCTCTGACAAATATTATTCACTTTCGGGAAATATTAACAGTTCCTTTAGGACGTGGCGCTCTAAATATGTAAACAGAGTTATGACTTAAACTAGACACAACGAAAAGGCTATAGATTCACGTATATGGCGCATTCTTTAGGAGATGCTTTGTTATCAGTTACAATCATACACAATGCTGCACAATACTGCACACTAATCTGCCGACCTTCACTAAATTTAGTCACGTATAAAGAGAGCAACATACAATTTATGTCGGGCCTATGAAATAGCATTAGATTCACTTCAAACCACTTAACATAGGTCGCAATCGTTTATCTGTAACCGGTCTCTCCAACCTTTAGTATATCAAGAAGGTTGGGTGTCTGACTATTGATCAGTATTCCGATATAATATTTCATCAACGAATATAATGAATAACCGACAGCAAAAGCAGTAATGTTAAGTAAGATATGTATGATATGTTTAGTTAGTTGAGATATGAATTGCATTGATAACAGATATACGTTCTATAATTAAGCCTACTAATGTAAGACTAAAGACTGAAACACGGAGGTGCCAAAAGCCGGTGTTCTTAGGCTCTGGGCAAAAACATAACACTGAATTCCTGAGTTTCTGTATCCACCTCCAACACAGAGACAAAAAACGCTCTGATTGGTCGACCGAACAACGAGAGAACAAAGAAACAAAGAAATGTCGACGTGGCAATATCAGCTGTTAGCCGTCGTCATGGTAGCGACACTGTTTTCAAGAGAATCTAGCTTATTGCGTCACGAAATTGCGGATTATGTCCTCTAAAGTACAAATACAGAAGAAATGGCTTTTATGTCCTCTAAAACACCAGTACAGCAAGGACACGGCCTTTTTATGCCTGGTAAACCAACCACAGAGTACTTTACGGGGAAAATAACCGGCTAATTACGCAAAAGCTTTTACAATTTGTCAGAGATTATATATTACGATCAGTCGAATAATACAGTAGGTTTACACAGCAATAAGATTAAGCTTCCGAATCCAGTCTCCCGGGTATATCCAGCGGGTGAATGGTCGCGCACTAGGCTGGCTTCGGCTAATGTAGTGTTTATTTGTATCAAATACTTGTCATAGGCTAAAGTCGATTTATAATCTAAAAGACATCCAAATTTGGCAGGTTAAACTGTTAAAGGTCTTAAAAGCGCGAACAACTACTACTACTAGGTCGAACGAACTCGGACAGTGGAAATGAGATCCATCCAGGCTTCCCGATTCTCCGTAGTTGTCGCAATTTCGTTTCTCCCAAGTTCAGTATCCCTTTCAAGTTGATCTATATATGTTAATGGCCGGTCGACCACGACTACGCTTTCCATGAGTTGGTTGCCAGAGAAGTAGATCGGGTATAACCTCGTCTTTACTTCGCCAGCAGTGCCCACTGAATCTTAATCTGCGTTCATGGAGGGTGGTTGATACAGGTGGTATTGTACCATAAAGCTCGGCGTTTGTCATGTGTTGTCTCCAGCTGATGTTAGTAGTCTTGTGTAGCAACCATCAATTCGTTGTTCAAGTGATTTAGTCAGTGTCCAGGTCTCACCCCCGTATAAAAATACACTTTCCACTGTGGCTCGAAAGAACTTAGTCTTCAGGTGCCTGGAGAGATCTGATTTCCAGATGGTATCCACTTTTGATAGAGCTACCCAAGCCTTTGCTTTCCTAACTTCTATGTCCTTTTTGCTACTCTCTATCCATGATCCAAGGTACTGGAAGTCATCGACCTTCCTTTGTTGATTATTGAAGTTATGGTGATCCCAGGAGGATATCTTAATTTGAGACAAAATAAGATAAGTAGTGCGATTTGAAAGAACATAATTATTGTTTAAATCCGGAACGTTTCGTATATTACGTTATACATCATCAGCCATAATACTGTAGGTACAAAATAACTATAATTATATGAAAAAACCTAAAATTAATGTAAAAGATAAGAGTAAACAAAATTCAAAATGTGATAGGGTAGATAATTACGATAAATGTAAATTAGAATATTTTTACTAAGTATAATGAAGTAAATGCAGGATTACAGAGAAATTATAGAAAAAATTACAGTACCGGTAGCAATCAAAGACTAAAGGCAGTAAACTAACTAGGTAGTGTGTTCATTACAGTAGATACATTAGAATTGTACTGTATGTAATAGTTATCATAATTAAAATAGATGTAGCGGGAATGAAGGTGTCTTGTTTGTTAAGTGATGGTCTTCGTTTCTGTATAATTAGACTTTCTTTAATTAGTAGATCGTAGTTGTTAGTGGCTGTACCTATAATATTAAAGTCTTGGTATTCGAATCGGTGGTCGAACTCAAGGGCATGTTCATGTATGGAGGAGTGTCTAGGAGTGGCTGTTGGCTTTCCTGTTCGGGGAGACTTCGCAAGGTGCTCAGAGAGTCTTACTTTAAAGTGGCGCTCAGATTTACCGATGTAGTCAGTATTACAGCTGGTGCACTTAAAGTGATATAAAGTAAGAGATCTCATCGCTTTGGGAAATCTGTCCTTGAAGGGATAATAATTAGCCAGTCGAGATGTGGGTCTAAATATAAATTTGAGTTCTACTTGTGGAAATGTTCTAGAAAGTATTTTAAGACGCTGTTGAATTTGTGTTGACATCGTTCCAAGATACGGTATGATTAAATATACAGGTTTCTTTCCTACTGTAGGGACCCTAGGGAGTGGGGGGTTGGTTAGTTTGATAGTTATACGGTGGGCTATGGACCAGAAAAGGTTGCTAGGGAAACCATTAAGGGAGAGTATATTATGTAGATTCATAATTTCAGTTTGAAATTGCCGCCAACTAGAGCAAATTGTGAATATTCTGAAAACTAGAGTAGCTATCAATGAGGCCTTAAATTTTTTCTGGTATAAAACTGTCGTAGCTAGTGTATAACCCAGTGAACGTAGGCTTACGGTAGACGGACGTACTAAACTTGTGGTTAATTTCCTTAGTTATCTCAATGTCAAGGAAGGATAAGGAATTATTGCTCTCAAATTCTGCAGTGAATTCTATGTTCCTATGTTGACCATTGAGGTACTGTAGAAATTGTGTTGCGTGAGTGCGGTCACGAAAAATAATAAAACAATCATCTACATAGCGTCTGTAGAATATAGGTTTTGTGTTAGGGGGACAATTTTCAAGCCAGATTTTCTCATAGTAGCATAAAAATGCATTTGCAAACGTTGGGCCAATTGGACTACCCATAGATACTCCGTCTATTTGTATGTATTTGTGATTATTAAAAATAAATTCTATATTTTTCGCTGCAAAGTCCAGTAATTGTTTGTACTGTCTCCTAGTGAGGCCGTCTACAGTTGTTTGGTCTTTGTACAGTTGGTTCAGTAAAATAACAATAGTTTCTTCTACAGGTATGTTGGTGAAAAGACTCTTGACGTCGAAGCTAACCAAATATCTAGTTGGCCCGACGTCAAGATTACTAATCTCTTGTACAAAAGAAAAAGTATCCTTAACAGTATAATCATTAATACTGTAGGGTAACAGTTTTGGGACAAGATACTTTGCTACATTATATTGCGGGGTACCAATGGCTGACAGTATTGGGCGTGTGGGGATTCCATCCTTATGGACTTTAGGGAGTCCATATAGAATTCCTGGGTGGGTACCTGTTGGTAAGAGAGAGTCATAATCCACTTGTGATATGTTCCAGGTTGGTTTAAGTTTCCTCAGAAGGGATTTGTAGCGATCTTCGGCTCTCAGTGCATCCAGGAACCAGTCATCAGGAGAACATTCTAGTGCCTTAAACTTCGATTTGTCTGATAGTATAGTAAGTAATTTATCAATGTAGTCGGATTTATTCAGTATAACGACTCCACTCCCTTTGTCTGGCCGTATTACAACGATTGTTTTATCAGTTGATGTGTTTTAGCGCAGTTCGTTCGAGTTTAGTTAAATTACGTTTTAGTTTCTTAGCATTATATCCATGGAATGAGGAGAGTGCCACATCCCTTAGTCGGTTTCTAACTAGCTCCTTGGAGTAGCCAGAATTATTACGTACGGGTAGATTCTTAAGCGAACGATACAGCTTCTCAAAGGGAACCAGGAAGTCTGCGTAGTCGAGTTTTTCGGGGACGATAGAATAGCGTAACCCTTTAGCCAGTAGAGATTTTTCCGAGTCGGAGAGTAGTCGAGAGGAGTAGTTGAAGATAACAGAGTCAGGATTTATCCGAGTTAGGGATTCCTCCCGTTGTAGATTAGCAAGTTTCTTAGAGTGTATGATAGTTTGTTGCTTAATACGTTTCTTGAGGAATTTTTCGTTCTCTCGACGTATAAATGCAGAATCCATTCCAGATAACTCTGCAAGTATATATCGGCGTTCCTGTTCTAGGCGTCGTTCGTGTCGGCCCATCGCTTTCCGTTTACTCGCTAATTCCGCTACGAGCAGACGTTGTTGGCAGGCTCGATACTCGGGAGACCCAAAACGTTGATTATCATTAGTTTTAAACCTTAGAAAATGAGGAATCAAGTTCGAGTCGATGCATCGTTGAAGGAAGTCGACATCGAGTTTCGATTTCTCATACTTCCATTGAGTTTTCTCGTAGGCACGGTAAGCCTGTTTAAGACTGGGATATCGCTTATCTAAAATCGAAGTTATGGTGATCCCAGGAGGATATCTTAATTTGAGACAAAATAAGATAAGTAGT
This sequence comes from Nemertoderma westbladi, assembly GCA_032718475.1. NCBI lineage: Eukaryota > Metazoa > Xenacoelomorpha > Nemertodermatida > Nemertodermatidae > Nemertoderma > Nemertoderma westbladi. The sequence goes on from JAUCBJ010007914.1 coordinate 7,301, forward strand.
GCGATTTGAAAGAACATAATTATTGTTTAAATCCGGAACGTTTCGTATATTACGTTATACATCATCAGCCATAATACTGTAGGTACAAAATAACTATAATTATATGAAAAAACCTAAAATTAATGTAAAAGATAAGAGTAAACAAAATTCAAAATGTGATAGGGTGGATAATTACGATAAATGTAAATTATAATATTTTTACTAAGTATAATGAAGTAAATGCAGGATTACAGAGAAATTATAGAAAAAATTACAGTATCGGTAGCAATCAAAGACTAAAGGCAGTAAACTAACTAGGTAGTGTGTTCATTACAGTAGATACATTAGAATTGTACTGTATGTAATAGTTATCATAATTAAAATAGATATAGCGGGAATGAAGTGTCTTGTATGTTAAGTGATGGTCTTCGTTTCTGTATTCATTATTCATTTTCAGTCCAGCCAGCAGAGTTTGCTCTCTAAGTTTTTCCTTCAGTTTACGTTTGATTTCCTTTTCGGTTGTAGTATTCTTTCACTTGCCTTCAGTCTTATTACTGTATTATTTTCTGATTCTGTTCTATCATGCCCCGAGACCACAAGGGCTCCAGCTAGGAACCACTGTCCGGAGGGTTGGATTTCAACATTGACGGAGAGCGAGAAGTGAGTAAAAATAATTAAACACCGGTGCTGCAGTCAGTGCAATTATAAATTTCTGATAAACTTTTAAACTGATCAAATTTGTTTGAACTTTATTCCGAACTTATAATGAAGTAAGAATTAATTATTTACATTACTTTCTGCTTTGTGTGACGCTATAGGGAACCTACCTGGAGAAACAATATACAACCCAGTCAACCAATCAGGAGCTAGCATTCTCAGAACTTTGTGAATGTTTGTGTTGAATTGAAGTATTTGTAACCCACTTAGTGTTTCTATACTGGGCAGGGGATAATACGTGGGGGTTCATTATGAACGTGGACGTAATATTTAGATTGTGTTATAGTTATTAATAATATATTTTATATTCATTTCAGGAAATGGATTAATCAGATACTCTACAATGTGGACGGCAGTGTAGAGGAACCTCTATGTCCGTGGTACTACCCCCCAACCAAAAGTACCGCCGTTGTTCCGCAATTTGATCACGTTAATATGCGGAAGCTCTACATCTGGGCCCCGATGCGGATGAGAAAGTTCCCCCTCAACTGTCCACAATGCCAAGGGAAACTGATAATGAAGGGTCTGTACAATCACCTCCGAGTCGTGATGGGAACCACAGAGTTCTTTTTAATGGCTGCCGATTACTACCAGTGCAGTAAGTTTCAGAGTCATATGTAATATAATAACTAAGTGTAGTTACTATGTACAGTAGCAACATCAATATGACTTCACCTGGAATAAACTGTAATAACATATGAAGACTTAAAGCGCACAATGCCATATTCTGTTGATTGACAGGACGTGTAACAGGGGCCCCCTGATGCATAGCATAGCCTGTTACTTGACAGGTGGTAAGGAAAGCAAGGGATGTGGACAGTTTACTAAATGGGTAGCTGCCTACAACACTACTGTACAGTGGAGGGGGGGGGGGACGTTGACACTCAGTGGGTTTTAATTAATTGCTTGTCTTACACTATCAACAAAAATGTTAATTAAATCATGATATTTTTTTTAGGCAACAAGCGCCACTATACCGCAATTGCGTACAGCGAAGACGTGGTGTCGCAGTTGCCACTCCACATTCGATCAGAACTCGAGGTTCTTCTCACCTACAGGTAAATTATTTTATTATACTATAATGCATAATAATTATTTATACAACATATTATATATTATATTATAGGTAATGTAATGGTATATTATTTAAAGGTAAATATAATATAATTTAATTATCTCAACTGTTTAATTTCAGGTATAGTTGCTCCAAGGAGGTCATGGACCTAATGCGTTCGAGATCTAGAGGTAACTCCACCAACGCGATCCGCAATACGCTCGTGCGCATGCACCAGCAGCAGCATAGCAGGAAGGTGTTGGTCTACCTTCAGCAGGTGAAACTCTACAAGACCAGTGCCACCTTCCTGCTGAAGCCCCAGGTCTGCGAACCGCCACCCGCATCCATTCCACCTTTCCCTGGGGCCAGCTGGCTGATGGCTGCTCACGTCCGTGACGTCTACGCCAGGCTGCCTTATCTGAAGGCAGCCATAACGTCGGTGACTGGTGATGTCCTTAAGATGGACAGCACTCGAAAGATAGTGAAGAAACTGGCCGGCCAGTTTAGAGACACGGCCCAGTGGGCGACCAACGTTGGTAACGAGAACGGGGAGATTCTAATCACCGTCGTCACCGCCACAGAGACACTGGAGATGCTCCAGCCGATGGCCGATGGACTCATGGATCGGTATGAGGGTCTGCCGCCACCTGTGGCGCTGTACGTAGATCGTGGCTGTTGTGGCGACAGTGTGGGCCGCTTGTTCAACAGATGGCCCGACCTCACTGTCCGCCTCGACGTCTGGCATTGGATGCGGCGCCTTGCCAGAGGCATCAGCCACGATACGCATCCGTTATACCGCACCTTCATGGCGGGTCTCTCCAAATGCGTGTTCCTTGTCGTGGAGGAGGACTTCGCGACCTTGACAGAGGCGAAACGAGCGGAGTTGCGGAAATCGGGGGTGGAGGACGTGGAAACCCTATCGGTAGAGCGGTCCATCACTAAGGCTGAGGTGCAGCGCCACTGCCGCCGGATAGTTCGTGACCCTGTGGCGTTGAAGGGACGACTGGACGACCTCATTGCCTCATTAGCCACCGCCACCGATGCATCCGGAGTCCTTCTCTTCAGGAAAGAGATGGCAGACATTGTGGCCGAGCAATCGATCCACATTAAATGTCTCCAGGACCCGGACGGCTTAGACCTGTACGCTCAGACGGGACAAATAAAGAAGGGTGGTGTTACACTTCCGGTTTACCGTTGCGCTCGAGGGTCAACTAGCCTGGAGAGCTTTCACAACCATCTGGCCGAGATGATTCCAGGGTCCACCGCCAATGGGGTCAACTTTCAGGCTAACTTGATAGACGGTGATTATCTTTAGTATAATTAATTTTATATTCTTTATTCTTTATATTTTTATAATTCTTTAGTATATTTAATATTAAATATTTTTTAATTGCAATTCTTTAATTGCAATATTTTAATCTGCAATTTATATATTATTATGATGCAATGGGAAATACACATTATAACCAGTTATTTTTATTCATTATTCTCTATATCATTTGTGTTCTTTCATTTTAGGAATAGCGACCTGGAATAGAGACAGATCGCGGGCAGCGTTAAAGATAAGGACGTCTGCAATCCACGACGACGAATTAACGTTGGCCATCCATCAGACCCAGACGGATTTAGGTTACCAGACCTCTCTGGAAGGCCGCACCCTATCAACCCCGACGATGGAACTCATTGGAGTGGAGTATCTCCTCCGACAGACAGTGCGAGGGGAGCTCGAGGGGGAGGATAAGTTCCTTAAAGCCATCGACGAGGGCGCGGAGTTGGACTGTGTGGCTGAGGTGGAGCTCGAGGACGAGGGTGAGGAAGGAATGGAATGGTCTACACCCTTCCACGACGTCATGCCGCCACAGCCAACGGTCCCTATGGCTACGCCGCCGCCGCAGCCACCATCCCCAACGGCTATGCCGCCGCCGCCGCAACCACCGTTCCCACAGGCTACGCCGCCGCCACAACCACCGTCCCCAACGACTTTGCCGCCGCCACAGCCACCGTCCCCAACGGCTACGCCGCCGCCACAGCCACCGTCCCCAATGGCTACGCTGCCGCCACAGCCACCGTCCCCAACGGCTACGCCGCCGCCACAGCCACCGTCCCCAATGGCTACGCCGCCGCCACAGCCACCGTCCCCAATGGCTACGCCGCCGCCACAGCCACCGACCCCAATGACTAGGCCGCCACCACCACCCCCACTGCCTTCCACGGTGACACCACCGGCACAACCATCTACTTCGCGGGACTGGCTGCCTGGTATGGATAAGATCCTCGATCTGGTCAACAAACTGTACGTTGTGCCGCCACTGATCTGTATCGAGGACGCCAGCGTTATTACTGAGAACTATAACGCATTAGATCCTTACGACAGGCAGCCACTCCGATTTGGTACCGCGAATGACAGTGCTACATCGGGGGTGAGTAGGGGGCGTTTTGTAACAGCTTCGGCTGTACGCAAGGCGCATCTTGGGCAGGGGGTGGCTGCCTCTGATGTGACACGTAGTCGTGTCACAGAGGAGTTGGTCACGAAGTTGTCGGAGGAGATTCGGGGACACGCACGTCCCCGAATCGACGGGACAGAGAAGAGAGGCTACGAGTCGAGGAAGGCAAGAATTCTTAAGAGATATTCTGCCATTGCCACCTCTTTGGCTCGTAGCCCCTCTATGGAAGAGTGTCCCCTGGCCCTTCTCCCTATCAACGAGAGGACTCTCTCTAACTGGATTATCTCGAATGAGAAGCGGCTAGAGAGAGTCACATGTGAGAAGGGGCAGAACATTCCCCTTATCCGTTGGGAGACCACACAGGTCTCGGCACAGACTAGAGACATGACTATCGCCGATCCCATCCAGGCCCTGACATTTACCGACGTCCCAGACCGATCTGGACAAGCGAAACTGCGGAAGCCGAGGGCTAAGGTGGTGGCCAAGCCACAATCAGTGGGCCAGGACATTGTGGCTGAAACGCCACAATTAACTGGGCTAGCTGATGTGGCCCAACCACCCCAGCTGACTGGCCCTGCACTTAGCGATGTCCTTGGTTCGGTCTGGGACGCTGTGTTTATGGAGGACCCGGTGGTAGCTGTGCCTGTGGCTGTTGAAAGTGATCGCGCCACATTCGTGGCGACTGATTACATCCAGCTGGAGGCACAGCTGCCCGCATCCGTGTCCCTGCCACCGCCACAGGTGGCATGGACCACTCCCGGCAACAGAGACCTTTATGGTGAGCATTCATATCCCAGTGTCCCGAACGTCCATCAGTTTCCTTCTTCAGTACCGATTGTTCCCTCTGGCCCTTCTACATCAACCCCAACCCAACTAGAACTTCCACATTCCGATTTATCTTCAGACCCATCTTCCCCCAGCAGTACATCCTCCGAGAATGTCCCCCTATCCATTTACGTACGAAAACATACAGTCCAGAAATCAAAACTCCCAAAACCCAAATCCAAAAGAACGAGAAAGATCAAAAATTGCCCCGAATGCCACCAGAAGGTCTCTGCACCCGGTCACCGTGCCTATAGGGACTCCTTTTACTGCCCCACAACAAACATAACGTTTGACGAGTGGGTGAGACAGGCCGATGAGGCATTGCCCCCAATGCTGGCCGATCTCACTAGCACTCGGAATGTGGGGCGTAAGAGGGGTTACGTCACTGAGTGGAGGCACAAGAAACGGATGCAGCTGGGTAAGAACATCCAGAGAGGATGGGAGAGGGTCTGTAAGACCTGCGGCGATAGGATCAAGTGTGTGCCGGGACACACACAGATCAAAGGGAAGTGGTTCTGCCCCAGGAATGTTGATGGGGAGACGGCTGAGCAGTGGCGCCTCCGACTGCTTGGCCCCCGCACACCCCCTCCACCCCCCGGTCCAGTGGTTGGCAAGCGTATTTGCAAGACCTGCCACAATTATATGCTTGCCGCCACTGGCCATAGCCAATTCAGGGGTAGATGGTTTTGCCCCAACAACAGTGAGGGCGAATCCCTGGAGGAGTGGAAGGCCCGCAGGCATTAATACACATAATACACGTAACATACATTACACGTAACATACATTACACGTAACATACATTACACGTAACATACATTACACGTAACATACATTACACGTAACATACATTACACGTAACATACATTACACGTAACATACATTACACGTAACATACATTACACGTAACATACATTACACGTAACATACATTACACGTAACATACATTACACGTAACATACATTACACGTAACATACATTACACGTAACATACATTACACGTAACATACATTACACGTAACATACATTACACGTAACATACATTACACGTAACATACATTACACGTAACATACATTACACGTAACATACATTACACGTAACATACATTACACGTAACATACATTACACGTAACATACATTACACGTAACATACATTACACGTAACATACATTACACGTAACATACATTACACGTAACATACATTACACGTAACATACATTACACGTAACATACATTACACGTAACATACATTACACGTAACATACATTACACGTAACATACATTACACGTAACATACATTACACGTAACATACATTACACGTAACATACATTACACGTAACATACATTACACGTAACATACATTACACGTAACATACATTACACGTAACATACATTACACGTAACATACATTACACGTAACATACATTAACATTTTATAGGCCTATTATGTATCATTTGGTTCGTATTCATATATATTATAATACTTGGTATAGTTTATATATTTAAAGTAAATATAGTATTGTTATTATTATTAAAGATCATGATCTACAAATATTTGATATTATTTTATAAACTTATATATAAAAGTATATGTTTCTAAAAGATAATACTACAAGCAGGGAACAACACTACAGTAAGGGAATTCTCGATCCCCATTGGTTGAAAAAATGGGCCCTATCCCCCAGGCTTCCATATCAAGGCATCACAACATTAGTAAGCTGAACGAGGCCTGTACAAAAGAATACTGCAATCCGATTGGCTGTAGTATTGGAGTAGGGAGTTGTACTATGCTGGACGCGTCATAAATAATAACATGAGGGGATTCCCTGTTACTTTTCTTAATTTGTTATGCATTCGACGAGTAATTTAACACCATTGGTATAGCGTAAAAAAGGTATGCACTAATTGAATTATTAAATATAACAAATATAGATAAGTTAAGAAATAAGATATCTGAGAAACGGAGGATATATGCAAGTTTAATTTATTTCTAATAACAAATAAATGATGACGAAATATGTACTTATTTCAATAATATTTTTTTCATATGCATAATTTTTTTTTAAACCGTTCCAATTCAATTAATTTATTATTACTTTGTTTTCGCGAGGGTGGGACAAACAACTAATCAGAAGACGTCAAGGTGCTAGAGCCGAGGCTAAACAACTAATAAGAACTATACTCGCGTTTTATAAGCTGGGTTTAATGAGAATCGACAAAAAGTGTACCAGATAGGGTGAACGTCGGCAAAACCTCCAACGGGGAATCAGTTATAAGCTACATTTAGCCCACTCCCGACCAATCCCCGTCCGTTTCTTACCCACCGCTGAGAATCGTTCCGTTTTTTCGGCCCTTTTCTTGCCCCTTTAGCCCCCGGGGGGGCGAAGATCTAGCCCCAGCCTCTTTACCGAGAGCGTGACAATGTTCGACTCAACGATAAAGATGTAATGTACAGAACAATTTATTATAAAACGTAATTACAGTATAAATAGTAAATAATTAATAAACTAATAACTTACTGTAGGACTATTGTACCTATTTTTACATTGCACACGGAGATGAGATTTAACTGCAGATTTAAAAGAATGTTGATTATTTAGGTTTTTAATTTCATTAGGCAGAGCGTTCCAATTTTTTATGCCGTTAAAAAAGAAAGTATCAGATTCAAAGGATTTACAATTCGGGAGGTAGAAGTTTGAAGCACTAGCTCTGGTACTGTAAGAGTGTGTATCGCGTACTCTGTTGAATTTTTGTTTTAGGTGAATGTAGGTATCTTGGTGAATGTAACCTGTACGTACCTACACAGCCGTGTTTATTGGGTGGTATCTTGGTGAATGTAACCTGTACCTACACAGCCGTGTTTATCGGGTGGTATCTTGGTGAATGTAACCTGTACGTACACAGCCGTGTTTATTGGGTGGTATCTTGGTGAATGTAACCTGTACGTACCTATACAGCCGTGTTTATCGGGTGGTATCTTGGTGAATGTAACCTGTACCTATACAGCCGTGTTAATTGGGTGGTATCTTGGTGAATGTAACCTGTACGTACCTATACAGCCGTGTTTATTGGGTGGTATCTTGGTGAATGTAACCTGTACGTACACAGCCGTGTTTATTGGGTGGTATCTTGGTGAATGTAACCTGTACCTACACAGCCGTGTTTATTGGGTGGTATCTTGGTGAATGTAACCTGTACGTACCAACACAGCCGTGTTTATTGGGTGGTATCTTGGTGAATGTAACCTGTACGTACCTATACAGCCGTGTTTATTGGGTGGTATCTTGGTGAATGTAACCTGTACCTATACAGCCGTGTTTATTGGGTGGTATCTTGGTGAATGTAACCTGTACGTACCTACACAGCCGTGTTTATTGGGTGGTATCTTGGTGAATGTAACCTGTACCTACACAGCCGTGTTTATTGGGTGGTATCTTGGTGAATGTAACCTGTACGTACACAGCCGTGTTTATTGGGTGGTATCTTGGTGAATGTAACCTGTCGTACCTACACAGCCGTGTTTATTGGGTGGTATCTTGGCGAATGTAACCTGTACCTATACAGCTGTGTTTATCGTGTGGTATCTTGGTGAATGTAACCTGTACGTACCTATACAGCCGTGTTTATTGGGTGGTATCTTGGTGAATGTAACCTGTACCTACACAGCCGTGTTTATTGGGTGGTATCTTGGTGAATGTAACCTGTACGTACCTACACAGCCGTGTTTATTGGGTGGTATCTTAGTGAATGTAACCTGTACCTACACAGCCGTGTTTATTGGGTGGTATCTTGGTGAATGTAACCTGTACCTACACAGCCGTGTTTATTGGGTGGTATCTTGGTGAATGTAACCTGTACCTACACAGCCGTGTTTATTGGGTGGTATCTTGGTGAATGTAACCTGTACCTACACAGCCGTGTTTATTGGGTGGTATCTTGGTGAATGTAACCTGTACCTACACAGCCGTGTTTATTGGGTGGTATCTTGGTGAATGTAACCTGTACCTACACAGCCGTGTTTATTGGGTGTGTTCGCGGTATTTCAACTTTCCATAACGCGAGTTGAATATTTTTGTATTTATTTAAAATTGATTATTCCGATATTACTACTGGGTGCGGGACCATGGGTTTTGGGCACATTCAATAAACTGGGGGCGATTTATGGGCGAACTTTGGGGCAACTTACAGGGTACGGGAATAATTTCATAGTTATAAGGGCCAGGGGGGGGGATGGAAAATGCAAGCAGTATTCAGGTTAGCCTGAGTACTATTAGGCCCTGCCAACTTCCTGCTGCCTGTAGGGGTGGATTTGGTAATGCGCCAGGCCTAAAGGACAAGGACTGCCCTTAGCGGTCCCTGGCCAACAGCAGCCATTACGAGACTGAAAAGAACTCGGACCCCTGACTGCTTGTGTCAGGGATTTGCGACGGGAAACGACAGCCCCTTAGTAGCCAAGCCGTTCTGGTTCTCGATGATCGAACCCTTCGGGGTTCGTGAGGGGTGGAGCGGACACGCGAACGGGTGGCCGACTAACGACTGCCCCCTGAGCTAAGCCGTACTGGTTCTCGATGACCGATCCCTTCGGGGTTCGCGAGGGGTGGGACGGACATGCGAAAGGGCTGGCCACAGGACGGGTTTGACGAGGACTGCCCTTAGCGGTCTCTGGTCAACGGCAGCTATTACGAGACTGAAAAGAACTCGGAACGCTGACTGCTTGTACCGGGGATCTGCGACGGGAACCGACGACAGACTCCTTAGCCAAGCCGTACTGGTTCTCGATGATCGTTCCCTTCGGGGTTCGTGAGGGGTGGAACGGACACGCGACAGGGTCGACCGACACCGACACTACGGCACTAATACTAGGACCGAGGGAAAATCTGGGGAACATTAGGTAGGCTAAAATCTGAGCGAACAGTGGGTAATTAAATAATATACCGTAGGGATTTATATTATCGTGTATAATTATTGTGAATATTTGGTGTATATTGATTTGGGGAAGCCCAAAATTATTCTTAATCAGGTTTCAGGTTTCAATGATGTTGAATAGGTTTCAACTGTAGGAAGTTACATTAAAGAGTATATCCAACTAATGCAGCTTTTTATCAACCGCAAACTTGCATCTCAGAAAACATTCCTTCTCCACAATCAATATCCGGTTACTGGCCGGGGCTCGGTGGTCTGTAAAGTCACGTCTCCAGCATCGGCGTTTTTCCCCCCTGGTGTAGGGATAACGGCAACAAAATTAAGAATAATTACGGTCAACTTCAACTGGTGGAAGTTGAGAATCCTTCAATAGTCTTCAAAACTCTCTACGTGCTTGCCAGCACCCACTACGAGGAAACTCTGGTATTTGAGTTGAGACGAAGTCGTGGTTTAATTAATCAACAAACTCGATCTAACCAACTCGTAGTCGGCAGATCACATATTTGGAGAGTTGTTAACAGGGAATGGAAGTATCGATCACACCCATTGATATAATTCAAGTTGAGCCAGGAATCTGGCACGTCGAAGTTGAAGTACAAGGAACGAACGTCGGACGATTCAGGATTACCGTTCGGGTGGTCCAAGCTGAGTACAATACCTACGAGGAACTGTTTTATGACATCGCGTATCTAGCTATCGACGAGGCGTTACAATGACGACAAATAACGTATCCGATACCGACGAGATGGATCACCACACAGACTCAGAAGCCGACGAGGTACCAAACGTCAAGAACATGACCCGTCGGCTAGGGGCTCTCAAAGGCGGAGTAACCCGAGCGTATCAACGGATGGAGAAACAACTCAAGGGAGTCAAAACCCCCCTCAATGAGGTACAAACTCAGCTTCAAAGTATCCGAAATATCCTACAGCGGTACGAAAGAATGATACAGGCGTACCAAGAGCTCGTTCCCCCCACCGATCAGGAAAACTACCCCAAGTTGGAAGAACACGTTGTACATCTAGATGGGTTCCGCAAACAACACCGGAGGACCCTCAGCCTTGTGAGAGGCTATGAAGAACAGTATTACAAGAGGGCTGAAAGAACAGACGCGGAATCAGTACGATCCTCCAGCATCAGGACAGCAGTACATCGAAAGAGAACGGGGTCCGCTAGAAATCAGCACTCCAGCGCTAGGAGCGAGATATCCGGCTCAGCGCGCAGTTCTCAAGGGGCGCCGCCACTCCGAGACCAACTGCGAGAACGGAAGGCATTAGCCCTCAAAGCTCGGATGGAAGATGAGTATATTCAACTGCAAGCCGAGCAAGATGTATTAGCTGCCGAAACACAAAAGCGAGAGGCCGAACAAGCGGCCAAACGGCAGGCCGAACAACGCGAACAGGAGGCCGAACAACATAGACGAGAGGACGAACAACATAAACGAGAGGACGAACGGCAGGCCGAACAACGCAAACGAGAGGACGAACGGCAGGCCGAACAACGCAAACAGGAGGCCGAACAGCAGGCCGAACAACGCAAACAGGAGGCCGAACAACGCAAACAGGAGGCCGAACAACGCGGACGAGAGGCCGAACGAGAGATCGAACAACGTAAATGGGAAGCGGAAATGCGTAAACAACACGCCGAGGCCCAAGCAATTCTCATCCACAAAAAGAATGCGGATATTGCAAAACTCGCGGAATACGAAGCCGCACTTATAGAACGAGATATTCAACTCTACGAGGACTGGGAAAGGGATATAGATCAGGAATATGAACCAATCCTGGTACCGGAATTAGAAAAGTCATTTATACCGACAGCGGCGAAACTTCCGAAACCCGAGATCCCGCCTACCAAACAGTCTACGCTATTGGCACAAGCACCGGTGTTCCATCCACCACCGGTTACGCTTAAAAATGAGGAACCGTATTTCCCATCCAACCCCACAGCAACGAGTGTACCCAAGTACGAGCCTGAAAGGGAATCGGAACGGGACGCCACTCCTCGATCCAACAACCCGTTCACATCCACACCACAAACCCGTAGTCGCGTCATCATTAAAACTCCACCTACCATTGATCCATCGAGTATGGGAGAGAGTGCCAATAACTATAACCCTCCGAACCACTCCAGTTCGGACAACATCGGCATTATCCGGGCATTGGAAAACCGCCTCTCCATGCCCAAGATGGAGATCCGCACCTTCGAAGGAGATCCCGTCGATTACCTCAGATTCAAGAAACGGTTCTTTGCGCAGATTGGATCAACGGATATAGCCGATGCACAGAAACTAGTATATTTATCGCAATACCTGGGTGACAAACCACGCCGAATCATCGCTTGTTTTGAGGGAGGTTCTCATGAAGCATACTACGACGCATGGAAAACTCTAGACAAAAGATACGGAAATACCGGGACTATAATTAATAAAACTCTAGAGAAACTGATACAAGACGCGGGATCACTAGGGGACCCACAGAACCTCCAGGAATTTTCAGATTCCATGAAGGATGCCTACTACACTCTGAAACCCTTAAATAAGGAGGACCAGGTGAACAACATTCTAAACCTCCGACAGATCGCCCGGAAGTTCCCCGGATGGCTGCAAAGTAAGTGGGCCTATAAATGCGTAGATCTCCGGCACAGACATCCAGATCGAGATCCCAGCTTCCTCGAAATGTCGGCATTCCTGGACGATATCTCCGAAGCCATGAATGACTCGATGTTCTCGAAACAGAGTCTCGCCAAGTTGGACGCAATGGAGAGCAATTACCAGAGCAGGGCACCCACTCCAAACCCAAGATTCCGCCCTACTCCTGTGAGTGCGATGGCCATCAGTATGGCTGAGGACTCGGATGACGAGGATTACGAGGAACCGACCTTAGCAGAAGAATGGGCATGCTACCTAGCGAATTGGGCACCCGAAAGGGAAGGCACCACAGCCTCCCCTATATGTCTCTTCTGCGGAGAGAAACATAAGTTGGAATTCTGCGGAAAGTTCCAGTTTGCTGAACTCGTCCCACGCTTCGAGGCGATGATGAAACACCGAGGATGCTTCCGGTGTCTTGGAACAGGTCACTACGTTCGGGATTGCGACCAAACGTCGTGTTGTGCGGTTTGTAACGACCTACGTCATCACACGCTCCTCCACATCCCCGCGAACTTCGACTTCACTACCCTCCCCTTTCGGATCGAAGCCAAGCGAAGAGGAGAAACGAACCACGTTTCCAAAGGAACCCGGATTACCCAACGGAGAGAAACCAATCCGTTTAAAATCTCCACCGATAAACCACAAGTAACCAACATTTCAGCCACGATTAATCTTATAAATCGCCGCTACATGGTCTTCGCAAAGGTAATCCCGGTAAGGATTCAGGGAGTCGGCAAATCCCTGACGACGCTCGCGTTCCTTGATAACGGGTCTGACGGAACCATCATCGACCGGGATTTCCTCGAGCAACTCGGCCTAGAATATGAACCTTGTAAACGGCCCATACAAACCATCACCGATAACAGAGAGGTAGAGTCTGGTGAGGTGCAACTCCAAATGGAAGGAGTAATGAAGGGCTACGAGACGGTCAAGCTAACCATCAAGAACGCCTTGGTACACACAGACCTCCGAGTGCGGTTCCGACAATCAGCCGAGTACGCCCCCCTCATACAATTGGACCGAGACGATGTAGATCTGAGGTGTCCGCAGTTGGATGTAAACCGCATCACCCTACTGATCGGACTTGATACACCGGAATTACACATACCTACCGGAGATGTCGCCCGATCCATAAAGAAAGATGACGGCTTTTACGCTGAACGAACCATAATGGGATGGACCCTCTGCGGCATCAAGGAAGAAACTACTGACACCTATACATATCTTCCTAAATGTCAGATTAAAGAAAATGTAACATCCGTGGGATATTGCTCAGCTACAGACCTCGATGAGGATTTATTTCTCGAAACCGAGAGAACCCAGCGGGAGATGACCGGATGCTTTAATGTGGAGACCCGAGAATTTGCCGAGAAGGACGAGAATCCGTCCGAGGAAGATCAATATTGTACCAACATTTTTGATCAGGCCACGTTCAAAGACGGACATTGGCGCGTGCCCATGCTTTGGTGGCTAATAAGGTTGTTGATGATAATAATGATGTTGATAACATTGACACCATTAATGGGAGAGCACGGACTAATCTGCCGTAATACCCGGATGGCGAACGCCTCAGTTGAGTCCCTCACTCCTAACCACCTACTGGGGAGACCCAAAACCCACGTTCTCCCGGAAACCATGTTCCCGGATCCCAACGAGATCGCGAGACATACAAACTGGAAGAAGGCCCAAGCGTTGGCAGCGCATTGGTGGAGAATCTGGGCCCAGGAGTACCTCATAACCCTCCGGACCAGGAGGAAATGGAACAACACCTACCGGAACGTCGCAGTTGGCGACATGGTACTAGTTAAAGAAGATCTCAAAGACCGCGTTCACTGGCCTGTGGCGCGGGTCGTGACCATACACCCAAGCAAAGACGGACTTGCGAGGACTGTGACGATACGAACGGCAAAGGGCCACTACCAACGCCCTATCCAGAGGCTGTGCCTTCTTGAAGGCAATGACAGCGGTGACTCTACGAGAGGTGACAAGTTCCCTACTCAAGATCCTGCTGCGGACATTGGTGACAATTATAAAAAGGGCCACTACCAACGCCCTATCCAGAGGCTGTGCCTTCTTGAAGGCAATGACAGTGGTGATTCTACGAGAGGTGATAAGATCCCTACTCAAGATCCTGCTGTGGACATTGGTGACAATTACAAACCCGTGTAACCCTTCTCATCATGTTGACAAACTCTTTTAAACTGTGATTTACTGACAATGAGTTATGGACCCCCCTTAAACCAACTGTAACCACGCAATGGTATTTGTGTTTCCTCGTGTGTTATGTGGAGTCCAGCATCACCCTGCAGATGTTTCGACTGACGCAGGGTCGTTTATGTATTGTGTACCCTGATTTTGGTCATCGGGACCAACGATATTGGATTATTGGAAATGGAAAAGATTTGAAGTGGAATTCATTGTATTCATTGCAGTATGTTATGTTGTCCGTTGCGTGCGCAGTTCGGGGCGTAGGCGGTGTAACGAGTCCAGCTGTAGATCCCGGATTGCCGCGCAACACCCCCTCTATCCCGTTATTCTGGTGGGTCCATGGTGCATCCACATGACTTCGACGATAGAGGGTTTTATGTTCTCAGTCGCGTTATTCTGGTGGGACCGTTACGTGGATTTTGGGGCGTAGGCGGTGTAACGAGTCCAGCTGTAGATCCCAGAATGTTGCGTAACCCCATCCCACATGACTTCGTCGACTGAGCTTTATGTTGTTGGGAGTGTTATTCTGGTGGGTCCATGGTGCATCCACGTGACTTCACTCCCAGCGTCTTCATTGTCCGTTACGTGAGCAGTTTGTGGCGTAGGCGGTGTAACGAGTCCAGCTGTAGATCCCGGATTGCCGCGCAACACCCCCTCTATCCCGTTATTCTGGTGGATCCATGGTGCATCCACGTGACTTCGACGATAGAGGGTTTTATGTTTCTCAGTCGCGTTATTCTGGTGGGACCGTTACGTGGATTTTCTACTGGTGTTCTACTCTCCACCCCGAAGCGACAACTCGAGCCGGGAGCCGCGTATGGACCGGCCGCCAAACGGGTTGCCTCGGCCGAACCAATGAAGAGAGCAGGTGCTTACACCCCACGCGGCTCCGGTAGCCCCGCGAGGGAGGTAGCCACTACATCTGCATTGAGCGACTTCGGCGACATATGCCAACGGTTATCCCCGTATCCTTTCCCGGGTGGCGAAGATTGGTCGTCGGAGATTCCGAGTACCAGCCACCAATGGACCCGCTCAGCGATACTGGTCGAGGAGGGCCCCAGCGATGCGCCGACCCCCGACGATCTCCTCGGTATCCCTCCGTCTAAAACCCCGGCACCTCTTCGCCGACCAGCGGTGGCTACTACACCCGCCGTTCCTCAGGATCCTATGCGACTAACCCGTTGGTACGCCGAGCAAACTGAATGGATCCACCGCCAGAAACGGTCGTCCGAGTTGAGACCAGCAGGACACAAAGAAGGTTATCGGAGCGAGAACCTACTACGCAACAGCCTAGCATTCCGCGGGCTACCGACCACCGCGAATATTCCGAAGAGCGACCGACGACTCGAATATTACGTCGGCCTCCCGATTCCGATATTCCCCGGTCGAGAGATGCAATTGGAGGTTTGCGGCAACTGCGGCTCGGAGCAGTGCCCACGCGGTAGAAGGAATCGGGTTACCGATTCGTGCCTCCAGCTCATCGGGATACTCTATTGCCCATACTGCGCGACATCGGGCCACGACGTTTCCGTCTGCCCGATCCTATATAACCTCTGTACCACGTGCGGTTTCCGTGGACATTCCTCTAGCCCCCGCTGCTATATCAAATGTCCAACCAAAGACGTTACCGCTATGGGAAATATGGTCATGTTTGAAACATACGCAAACAGCCACTTAAAGACCAAGGTTCGGAGAAACGCTCGGAATATCGCGCAGGAGATGGCGTGCGGGTATATCTCCTTCCCGGAACGCCTCCACACGTCGGCCACGCTACCTTTCCATTACGTGGATCTGCTACTGAGCGCCGGATTATTCGGTCCATTTGAAGTCATTAGACGATTATACTCGTATAAAGAGGAGTTCGGTGACGGAGAGTGGTTCCTAGAGGCACGCAAGTCTGAGTTGGAAAGACGAACCGACATGATCCCTATGCCATCGAAAGGAAGAGCCGCCAGGAGACAAGCCGAAGCGTTACTCACGATGGATGTTGACGCTCCTCTACCAGCTATAGCGATCGATGAGAGTCGACGGGCGAAGAGACGAAAGGCATATCAGAGAAAGAAATAGTGGATCGGGATATTCCAGGAACATTTATCGAACATTTATTTTTATACAAACTCTAGGCCAAATTAATTAAAAACTATGCAATATTAAATTTGGGTTTTTTATATTGGGAATGACCTACGCAAACTCAATCGACCGACAGACTTCACGAAGGTCATTGGGGGGGGACTGTTCGCGGTATTTCAACTTTCCATAACGCGAGTTGAATATTTTTGTATTTATTTAAAATTGATTATTCCGATATTACTACTGGGTGTGGGACCATGGGTTTTGGGCACATTCAATAAACTGGGGGCGATTTATGGGCGAACTTTGGGGCAACTTACAGGGTACGGGAATAATTTCATAGTTATAAGGGCCAGGGGGGGATGGAAAATGCAAGCAGTATTCAGGTTAGCCTGAGTACTATTAGACCCTGGCCAACTTCCTGCTGCCTGTAGGGGTGGATTTGGTAATGCGCCAGGCCTAAAGGACAAGGACTGCCCTTAGCGGTCCCTGGCCAACAGCAGCCATTACGAGACTGAAAAGAACTCGGACCGCTGACTGCTTGTGTCAGGGATTTGCGACGGGAAACGACAGCCCCTTAGTAGCCAAGCCGTTCTGGTTCTCGATGATCGAACCCTTCGGGGTTCGTGAGGGGTGGAGCGGACACGCGAACGGGTGGCCGACTAACGACTGCCCCCTGAGCTAAGCCGTACTGGTTCTCGATGACCGATCCCTTCGGGGTTCGCGAGGGGTGGGACGGACATGCGAAAGGGCTGGCCACAGGACGGGTTTGACGAGGACTGCCCTTAGCGGTCTCTGGTCAACGGCAGCTATTACGAGACTGAAAAGAACTCGGAACGCTGACTGCTTGTACCGGGGATCTGCGACGGGAACCGACGACAGACCCCTTAGCCAAGCCGTACTGGTTCTCGATGATCGTTCCCTTCGGGGTTCGTGAGGGGTGGAACGGACACGCGACAGGGTCGACCGACACCGACACTACGGCACTAATACTAGGACCGAGGGAAAATCTGGGGAACATTAGGTAGGCTAAAATCTGAGCGAACAGTGGGTAATTAAATAATATACCGTAGGGATTTATATTATCGTGTATAATTATTGTGAATATTTGGTGTATATTGATTTGGGGAAGCCCAAAATTATTCTTAATCAGGTTTCAGGTTTCAATGATGTTGAACAGGTTTCAACTGTAGGAAGTTACATTAAAGAGTATATCCAACTAATGCAGCTTTTTATCAACCGCAAACTTGCATCTCAGAAAACATTCCTTCTCCACAATCAATATCCGGTTACTGGCCGGGGCTCGGTGGTCTGTAAAGTCACGTCTCCAGCATCGGCGTTTTTCCCCCCTGGTGTAGGGATAACGGCAACAGGGTGGTATCTTGGCGAATGTAACCTGTACCTATACAGCTGTGTTTATCGTGTGGTATCTTGGTGAATGTAACCTGTACATACCTATACAGCCGTGTTTATTGGGTGGTATCTTGGTGAATGTAACCTGTACCTACACAGCCGTGTTTATTGGGTGGTATCTTGGTGAATGTAACCTGTACCTATACAGCTGTGTTTATCGGGTGGTATCTTGGTGAATGTAACCTCTACGTACCTATACAGCCGTGTTTATTGGGTGGTATCTTGGTGAATGTAACCTGTACCTATACAGCTGTGTTATCGGGTGGTATCTTGGTGAATGTAACCTGTACGTACCTATACAGCCGTGTTTATTGGGTGGTATCTTGGTGAATGTAACCTGTACGTACACAGCCGTGTTTATTGGGTGGTATCTTGGTGAATGTAACCTGTACCTACACAGCTGTGTTTATTGGGTGGTATCTTGGTGAATGTAACCTGTACCAACACAGCCGTGTTTATCGGGTGATATCTTGGTGAATGTAACCTGTACGTACACAGCCGTGTTTATTGGGTGGTATCTTGGTGAATGTAACCTGTACGTACACAGCCGTGTTTATTGGGTGGTATCTTGGTGAATGTAACCTGTACCTATACAGCCGTGTTTATTGGGTGGTATCTTGGTGAATGTAACCTGTACGTACCTATACAGCCGTGTTTATTGGGTGGTATCTTGGTGAATGTAACCTGTACCTACACAGCCGTGTTTATCGGGTGGTATCTTGGTGAATGTAACCTGTACGTACACAGCCGTGTTTATTGGGTGGTATCTTGGTGAATGTAACCTGTACGTACACAGCCGTGGTTATTGGGTGGTATCTTGGTGAATGTAACCTGTACCTATACAGCCGTGTTTATCGGGTGGTATCTTGGTGAATGTAACCTGTACCTACACAGCCGTGTTTATCGGGTGGTATCTTGGTGAATGTAACCTGTACGTACCTACACAGCCGTGTTTATTGGGTGGTATCTTGGTGAATGTAACCTGTACCTACACAGCCGTGTTTATTGGGTGGTATCTTGGTGAATGTAACCTGTACCTATACAGCCGTGTTTATCGGGTGGTATCTTGGTGAATGTAACCTGTACCTACACAGCGGTGTTTATTGGGTGGTATCTTGGTGAATGTAACCTGTACCTATACAGCCGTGTTTATTGGGTGGTATCTTGGTGATTGTAACCTGTACGTACCTATACAGCCGTGTTTATTGGGTGGTATCTTGGTGAATGTAACCTGTACGTACACAGCCGTGTTTATTGGGTGGTATCTTGGTGAATGTAACCTGTACGTACACAGCCGTGTTTATTGGGTGGTATCTTGGTGAATGTAACCTGTACGTACCTACACAGCCGTGTATATTGGGTGGTATCTTGGTGAATGTAACCTGTACGTACCTACACAGCCGTGTTTATTGGGTGGTATCTTGGTGAATGTAACCTGTACGTACCTACACAGCCGTGTTTATTGGGTGGTATCTTGGTGAATCTAACCTGTACCTATACAGCCGTGTTTATCGGGTGGTATCTTGGTGAATGTAACCTGTACCTACACAGCCGTGTTTATCGGGTGGTATCTTGGTGAATGTAACCTGTACCTACACAGCCGTGTTTATTTTAATATCGGAATCCAAGATCCTGGGTTGTCGATTCTGGGTATGATTATTTTTTATTTAATTTAAGATTTAACATAAGATGAAGAAAGCACTATTTCTGAACTTTTTATTTATTAGCAGAAAGAAGTTAATTAATATTATATTGAATTTCCATAACTTGTTCAATTATTTTTTTTTAGATAAAAGAGTGTGCATTATTTTACTTAGTGCAGGTAGTATTTTGATTTAGTGCAAGGTAGGCCCTATTATTATATATTTTGGCCTCATGCGACGTGTGATATGAGAATTGAGTAATATCGATAGTAATATCGAATATCATGAATCTTATAGGATTTTTAAACTCAACTTTTTATGTCCTCACCGGGTTACTGTACTTTTGTCTCTTGAACTTTTCCACTGTATGGGTGGATAGAATCTTTACCGTATACTTAGTCCTACTATAATCATATATATAGGCCAAGATCGAATTAATTATTGCCTAATAGTTATTTGCATAATAAATGCTCGTTTGATTGTATCATTAAATATCATTTTTCACATAGCGAATTACTTCTATGGCTTCTAAATAATTCACATTCAATCAAGACCAACATTTTCACATATAAGATAATATTGTAGAAGTCATTGGGTCAAACGGCCATATATTTTAAATAAATTGTCATATGTGGGGGTTAAAATTTCCGGGTGATAAGCTGATTGATAAACGCAGATCCCTCAATGAAGTTGTTCTGAGGGAGAATGTTAAAGGGATAGGTGGAATTTGTGTCAATACCTAAGAACGGTGACAACAGTCAGACACAGTCAAAAAATGGTTAACCATTATAAAGAATGGCCATATACAATGTGAATAATAGTAGATAGCAGTCCTAAAAGTAATTCTGCAAAGTTTCATCTCCGCATATCGCCGGCAAGTCGTAGGAAAACAGTCAAAAGTCTGGTGACAACACACAAAATGTCCGGACAACACTCTATATCATGAATTCAGTATTCTGCAATACAGCAGTACTGCGGACTGCTTTCAAGTTAGGCCTACAGTAATCGGTATTGTATATGTAGTTTATGGATTTCTTTCAACCCTTGTCCGTCCTTCCATCTGTTGGTCGATCTGTCGCGGAAAGTTTGAAGGCTAATAAACATTCACGGCATTATTCGATGGTATTAATTATAGGCCAAGGTTGAAATAGTGATAGGCCTACACGTACCAGAAACAGCCGTACGCTAAGCTTGCGAACCAGCGAGTTACATTCAGTATAAAAATAAATGACAGGCCGACTGGTGTCTGGCCTGGCGTATTAAACTATTAATATACCTCTCTCTACCTGTATTGCGGAATACTGAATTCATGATTTAGAGTGTTGTCCGGACATTTTGTGTGTTGTCACCAGACGTTTGACTGTTTTCCTACGACTTGCCGGTGATATGCGGAGCTGAAACTTGGCAGAATTACTTTTAGGACTGCGATCTACTATTATTCACATTGTTTGCGGCCATTTTTGATAATGGTCAACCACCTTTTTCGACAGTGGCTGACTGTTGTCACAGTTTTTAGGTATTGTCGCAAATTCCACGTTATTTTATATGTTAAAGGCGGAACCGACGAATGAAAATGTCTTTAGGATGACCTTTCCAGAAACCGGTTGAAAATGGGAGTACCTGTGGGTGATTTCCCGAGATACTAAAATATTATGAACGTGAATTTAGCCATCAGGGATGTTCATATTTGATTACAGTCAAGCCATAATGTTATTGGGTATTGGGTATCCAGGCCACATTAAAGTTGATAGTTTGCAGCTGCATGACTGACTGGTCCTCTCTGTTGGAACAGCCCAGTAGTGTAAGATCCAGCTTCACTCCTTCACACTACAGTTGAGCAACATGTATGAGGCTCTTGCCTCTGAGGCGGTGATCACTGCCTTCACAGAAGCAGTTAAGACAGCAGATGCAGAAACAGTTCCTGTATACCCTCGAAACAGGAAACGGGCCCCCTGGACTGACAACAAAATTCAGAAGTGCCGAAATGACCTCTATAAGGCGCAGAAACAGACTACAGCGGCCGAGAATGCAGTTAAGGTTACATCTAGGTCCCTGAACAGGCAGTACTCTGTTAATCTACAGGAGCTAATAAACCAACAGGTTGATGCCATCAATGATGCTGACGACAGCAGGTATTCATCCCAGGCATGGAAATCAATCAACTTGCTTACTGGGCGGAAAAGCCAACCAACCACCAAGGTGAAGGCAGAATCACCAGACGATCGCCTCAATGGTTGGAAGGACCACTTTGAAAAGCTCCTCAATTGAGACAGGGTATTGCCTGATAACTTTATGAAGTAAAAGTGTCTGAGTCTGTGCTCCCAGATGTTCCCATTGGCGATATCTCCTTTTCTGAAGTGAAGGCTGCTGTAAAGAGCATCAAGACCAATCGTGCCAGTGGTGTAGGTGGTTTCCCCCCTGAGGTCTTTAAAATACTTGAGTGTTTGAAACTTATTTATCCCATCATAGTAGACATGTACAGAACAGCAAGAGTCCCACAAGAAATGAAAACAAATAAGTTGGTGCCATTTCCCAAGAAGGGCAACCTAACACTCTATGGTTCTTTTCGGGGAATCTAATTGATCTCTATTGCTGCACAGCTATACAATAGAATAAATATATTTAATAGCATCAGGGATCTCATTGAGAGACTGCTACGTGGAAATCAGAATGGGTTCCGTGAAATTCGTGGGATCACAGAGCACATTTTGGCATTTAGAAGGATAATTGAAGAGTTACAAGTTGAAGTGTCAAAAAAGAAAGACAGGCATCTGGCTGTTATCTTTGTTGACTTCTTCAAGGCATTTGATTCAGTCTCTCGCTCACGTACAGATCAGTATACGATGGTTCGACGAAATTTGTGTCTACTGTTGATGGTCATATAGAACCATTCGAAGGGTTATGAGGCGTCCTTCAAGGAGACACACTTGCACCATTCTTATTCATAATTGTGACTATAAAAAAAAACAACTAAAACTATAAATTTTCAAATTTTACTATAAAGACTACTTGCCCTTCCATACAGTGGTTGACCATGACGAAATAGCAATATTATCATTTAACACTAATTAACAGCCATTTTTCAAAAAGGTTCATGGAGGGTATACACCCCCCCCCCACCCTTAAGGTTCGATTATTTATGGCTGTTTTATTAATGGGTTTTTACTGCCGAGGATACCAAATCTCTGGATGGCACTTTCACAAGAATGCTGCGCCGGGTTTATTGTGTCAACTACAATGTACACATCACCAATCAAACTCTATACAACATTGGAGGTGTTCCATTAGTCTCCTCGAGCTTGACACTTGATCGGAACCGCCTCCGCTTTGCAGGACATTGCTTTCGCCTTGAACACCAGCATGAGCACCAGCAGCATATGCACCAGCACCAGCATAAGCATGTTGGACAGAACATGAATTTCGTGAGACGTCTCCTAAAGTTCACTGACCTTGAAGATGCGGATAATCTCGTGAAATAATGGGGGATAGGGAGTTATGGCGTTACACCTTTGTTGATAAGCCGACTTAACATTCTCAATGGGCTTAACCTATTTTAATAAGAGCTATTCGTCCGTGACCCGTATAAGACTGTATAGATAGGCTTACTCACATCACCTCTAAATCCCGAAAAGGTATTAACTTGGTAAAGTACTAGCAGCGATAGGCTGCGCGAAAATCTTATCTCAACCACAGAAGGGCAAGATTTTCAGTGAAAAAAGAGTTTCGTAAGTTGAACACCTTTACAGTAAACGATAGGATTTGTGCTGAGCTTTTTTACAGCATGGATGTCGGATTTCGGATTCGATCAGAATGAACAATAAAATGAATAGGCCTAAGCCTATATAGCTCAAGACCATTTTGTACCAATAAACCTGCTACTGTAATTTAATTAACAGGTAGCCTGCAGCTTACAGAATTCTATAGCATTCAATTCGACCAGCAAGTCAAAATGCACCACTGATATATAATTTAAGTCAGCACATATTATCCTTGAAAAATAATAATTGATTATTAAAGATTATTAGATTGTTATAAAGATTTATGCATTATCTACAATAAAGTTTCCCACTTATTACGATTTATCTAAATGACAATAAACATAACCCAATTAAAGATTAAAGGCTGATTACCGCGGGCCATCTGTTTCCTTTCCGGCCTGTTTTATGTTCTATATGTCCAATAACCTTATATAAATCACACAAATGTATTGAGTAGGCGAATTAATATTATTTAATCTTGAACATATTTGATAGAAAAATCAGTTATTTGGATTGTCCCGGACAATTCTGATTCGGACAATTCCAGCCCTTTTTGAAGAAATTCATTTTCTTCGTATTCTTAGCCCGTATTGCTTTTTCCGTAAAAATTTGCAATATCATTACATATCTCAGTTCGGTAATGGTAAAAAATATCGAGACTTTTAATATATTGAGAGTAAAAATAACGAGAGTAAAAATATCGAGAGTAAAAATAACACGAGATGAAAAATTTCGAAAATAACGATATTTTTCAACACTCGATATTTTTCAACACTCGATATTTTTACTCTCGATATTTTTCAACACTCGATAATTTTCAACACTCGATATTTTTGCTCTCGATATTTTTACACTCGATATTGTTACTCTCGATATTTTTCAACACTCGATATTTTTACTCTCGATATTTTTCAACACTCGATATTTTTCAACACTCGATATTTTTGCTCTCGATATTTTTACACTCGATATTGTTACTCTCGATATTTTTCAACACTCGATATTTTTACTCTCGATATTTTTCAACACTCGATATTTTTCAACACTCGATATTTTTACTCTCGATATTTTTCAACACTCGATAATTTTCAACACTCGATATTTTTGCTCTCGATATTTTTACACTCGATATTTTTACTCTCGGTATTTTTTGAACTCGCGATATTATCGTTATTTTTCAACACTCAATATTTTTACTCGAGTTATTTTTACTCTAGATATTTTCCATGTCTCGATACTTTTCAATAACCCTCAGTTCAAATCCTTCATAGAACTTTATAAATTTATAGTGATAACTTTCCAAGGTTTGGAAAAACGAACATTTTGACTGCTAATCTTTTTCTATTTCAAAATTATTATTTTGTAAGAAGGTACAATTTTAACAACACTCGCATTTCTTCAAAATATCTCGAACTTTCAGGCGGGCATAGGGTAATAATGCCAAAATTCTGCTGAATTTCTTAGATTATGACCTGAAGTTTGTTAGCGTTGTTATAGGGATAGGGAGTCAATGGCGCGAAATGACCGCAAACACAAAATAAATTTTAGTGGGTTTTAAAAATTGGTTTAATTTAATTGAAAACATTAAGGGAAAGGAGCAGGTTACAGTGGCGATGTTTTCTAACCAAAACAATAAACTATACATTATTTCACTTGCGGTCAATTAGAGCTGAAGATCACTATTTTCACTTGCGGTTAAAGTGCGCCACTATCTGGGAATAGGACAATTTAAATTATGGATTCTGTCGTCAACAAGCCCTAACCAAATAAACAAACCTAATCCGGCACTTGCGTGGACTGCCTACCAATACGCTAACTGTTACCAGTACCATGCTAAATGTGGAAACGAGATGTCAAGTAATAATCCCGAGGTCAAAGGTCGAATACCTCAATTTGTTAAGAGGTAATGTACTTGTTGCTTGGTACCCTTTTAAATTTACCTGTTTCAAGTTTTATTTAATTTAAATTTGATTTATAATATTTAATGTAAGTATACCGCTGAAGACGCCCATGATGGGTGCAATTCCTTACGGTAAACACACCCCCCATTTTAAAACGACCTATTCGTGGTGAAAGACCATTCCTAATAAGATTACCTAAAATTTAATATGAATACGCCACGAAAAACTTCATATTGATTCATGTTTTATATTGGTAACTTTAGATAAAGCTAAGATAACTATCTAAGGATAGCTCTATCTTTGGTTAAAAGCAAAGACAAGGAGGATATTTAATGGTTGGACATGTAGCACTGTAGGACTGTATAAGTGTGACTGAATGTAAACTTACTAAACTTTTTTCATAGACCAGTACTACTTTAGTTTAAGAAAGTGGAGTGAGTTGCTGAGAAAATAAGCATTTATAGATTAGACTGACAGACGGTCAGACAGACAGACACACCACCGACAGACAGGCACGAGGTACAGATAGTGGTACTCAACCCATATGCTAAGCGCGCTTACTTTCGTGCCTCGCCCCAGGTTTATTTTTTACAAAGTACAATGTAAAAAGAACAGTGCGAAAATATTGGGCTACGCGTGTTGTAGTTTGTGGGACGGCATCTGGTGATTGACTGGCGAGTGCCATAGAGGTTTTGAAGTTGTTGGCTAAGCTTGAAGTTTAATTAGATTGAGCTTACATTGCTTACATTGTGCTTACATTTCATCAATTTCATATGTGATTGCTGCAAATTATTTATTATCCCACCTTTATAGAAGCGGTGACCGTTTACCTTTATCATTTTATTAAACCAATCAGTTACATTTTATTCAAGGCCATCTGGTTAAAAGATTACGTATTTTATTGTACTACTTCAGTATATTCTTACAAAATCACGTTGTATTATAATTTAATTACTTTTTATGTGCGCGATATACCAAAATATAGTGTCTAAATTTAGGAACCCCCAAAATTGAGAGAAAAAATAAAAATCCAGATTCACCCACTTACTGGCCGGGTGGCCAAATGAACTATATATAAATATATAAGAAATGTTCTGCAATTTCATTAAGAGTTTTTAGAAAAATATTCATTACGTTTTTAAGCACAGCCTGCGCACTTAATTGAGAAAACACCAATCTTGGGTTTGGAAATAATGAATAAGTTGCCAATGTGAGAAAATGAAAGGATTGATTATATTGGCGAATAACATCCCTGCAAGCTCCAAATTCTTTCCATACCATGACCCAAGTTATTGCCTTGGCGTAAATACTCTAAAACAAATCTTCAAGAACACCTATATTCAATATTTGTGGCTGGCCACGAGAAAAGGGACCTTATGTCGCAAAACCTGATTCTGAGATAATCGCGTTTAAAGTTTCCCTCTATTTTTGAACAAATTTTATTGGATTATTGATTTAGAAATGTATGAAATGATGAGGGAAATTCGAATTGGTTCTGATATTCAATATACCTAGGAAATAACTAATTACAAGAAGCAATATAAGATGTTGCAGTGTTGTATATCCCACTGTTTTAGGTTTTTCATGTCTGAATTTAGGACTGTAATAACTTGTACTAATATGTAGGTAATGTAGGCCTACAGTTATTTTTTTTAATGCAATATGGCTGGCTGGCTGTCATTTTGTTAATTTCTGTTCGTTAGTTCTGAAATTTTGTAAGCAACTACAGCGATATTAAGTGACACTGAAGAATGAATCGCAGACTGTATTATCAATAGTCTACCGCTAGGGGGCGATAATGTTCTAGAATGTAAATTGCTTGACATTTTCTTAATTCCTGTCCGTTTGTTTTGAAATTTTGTAGACATCTTCTACAATATAAAATTATACTGGAAAATGAATCCTAGACTGTATTATTCAATTGTCTGCCGCTAGAGGGCGATAATGTTCTAAAATGTAAATTGCTTGTCATTTTATTAATTCCTGTCCGTTTGTCTTGAAATTTTCTAGACACCTTATACATATGAGGTGGGACAAGGTGGACAAACTTCTACAACACTCCCAATAAAGAATTCAAAATACGAATAATTTTAAATTTTGTAAAAAAAATTTTTTTTTGAAAAAAATTATGTTTTTGAAAAAATTTTAAATTTAAAAAAAAAATTTTTTGGTTACATGTATTTTTGAAAATTTTGCAAAAATGTTTTTAAATAATTTCTTTAACAATATTAATAGTTTCAAAGTGTTAAAAGTTGTATAAAAAGCCGAATAACATTGAGCTGCTTAACTATATACAGTAGTAAAAATTGCTATGATATTATTAATATTTCCATTTTTTTTAATAACAAAATTATTTTGAAAAGAGCTACCCGATTCACCTTCACATAAATCGCTATAACTTTTTTTTGGAAATAGATATTGAGACACCGTTTTTTTTGTTAAAATCTCTGGAAAATTCTGCATCTCATAGGCCTAATAACTCAAAATCGACCTCCGGTGACATAAGGTCCCTTTTCTCGTGGCCAGCCACATTTATTAATTATAACAGTATTCTAGAAGTCCTTGGACTAAAATTAGTAACAATGGGATGTATAAACTATTGTTGGTGGTTGTTGTTTTATATGCATATCCTGATTCCTGAATGCAATGTAATAAACCGATCATATATCCTAAAACTGGAGGACCAAATGCTGACGTCATCAGATAATTTGTTTGCACCAATCAGAGCTTCGAATTTACTATGTGCAGCGTACTGTACTAGATCGTATCTGTGCCGTTCTTACCAGCTGTATAAGGAATATCGTTGTCAGCTCAATTCTGTAAGCGATACACCGGCCACAGTAACAGTTGCTGCTAAAGGTTGGCAGTTATACACTCCAGTTTCTGTGGCTATGGAATTGGTCAATTCAACCCAAAATTCTACCTGGAATAATGATGCGAATATGTCTTCTTACAGCGCAATAGATGGAGATTTAAGGTGAGTAATTAACGCGTGTTTATTGTTTTATCTTATAAGTTACATCGATTTGAAGGAAAACTTCACCATTACCTATCTATCTATCTATCTGTAATCGGCATGCAGCTTGCTGCTTCATAAGAATACTATATCGGTTTATCAACAAAATTGCACGACCGCAACCCCTGTCATGACTTTCACGAGATTAACCGCGGTAAGAGTTCTTTAAGAGGCACCGCAAGAGATTCATGGCCTGCACACCATGCTTTTTCTCTTCATCAGGTCGCCAAATGACAAGATTAGAATTGATGCTAATTTCACCAAAAACGCATACATCGGAAACTAACAGCATACAATTAAATACTAGTAAAGGTGAATTAGAATAATCTTCTACAATAAAATATCTAGGTGTCTTGATTGACATCGACAATAAACTGGATTGGAAAGAACAAATAACATAAATTTCAAACACAATGAGTTATGCAATTTCTTGTTTTTTAAAATTAAAAAATATAATGAAAAAATACAAAATAATCGAGCAGAAATATAAAATTGCCAAAACAAATAACAATTATGGTTTCTCCAGTATCGATAGCATTAATTAAAATGTGGAACTTACTTGAAACAATAAATTACAATACAACCTACAGAATATAAACATTATAAGAAAATCATTCAAATAAATTGTTTAACTCACTACAACCGATATAAGGAAATAAATTAAAATCAACATGATCTGGAGTGGCGCATGCGAGAACTGTTGATTCTGTGTCCTGTCCGAGTCGTACAGTACTTATTTCCCGGTCTATTGTAGTATTGTGTAGGCCTACTGTAGTTCGGCGGGCCTGACCCTGCTGTGGAACTTTGACAGATAATCAGCTAAAGTACTTAAATGTGTGGTGCTGCCTCATGTATTTTACGTATATATGAGTACTGGAAATATACGAAGTTATTATTATTATTATGCACGTGCTGTTCTTTATGGCT
>JAUCBJ010007915.1:0-52670 GCA_032718475.1 Nemertoderma westbladi
CCGCCTTTCTTTCTGCTTCTGCAGCTACCACTGCTGCTTTCTTTCTGTCTTCTATACGTTTTTTCTTTACTTGTTCTTCTTGAACTCGTGTGATGCGGAGTTGTTCATCGAATTTAGCCTGATTCGCAGCCCTCATTTCCACATCGATGGCATCCAACACAAGCTTGGTTCCTTCACTATTAGGGCTAAGTCCCTCTAACCTTCTCCTCAACTCGTCATCACCTAAAAAACGTTGATAGTCTGACAGATAGATGTCAATGGCATCCCTCTTATGCGGTTTCTCTGCCGTCGCTTCACTTTCCACTTGGGAAAAAGTAGCGTCTGTTGATTCTCCATGGGTTGAGCGCTCCTCTAGCTGAGCTTTCCACTGAGCTGTTCCTTGAACCTGGAGACTCACCCGTTGAAACCAAGTCTTTACGGCAACTTGCAACGACGTGTCTTGCCTTCGTTTAGAAGCCTCCTCAAAGGCCGATAATATTAGCCTGATTCGTAGAATTCTTTCTCTAACTTGATAAAGCAGCAATCCCTGCTCTTGAGGTCCTTGAGGTTGTTGAAACAGTTGTTCTTTTAATCGCTCTATAGAGCTGAAGAATCCCTGTGCGTATCCGGCTGCGGACCTCTTCCACACAGCTGGATCGATGGTTTCCTTGGCTACTCCCATCCGGTGTATGTCTTCCCAGGCAGCTTCTGATAAATCAAACGGGAGTCCGGGTCCGGGGAAGTTCCATTGCGACTCGACAATAGACTTCAGTTCTTCACTCATGTATCCCGCATAACTATCTCTAGTTGACCGTTGACTTCTCGCCCAATCGATCTGGTGTTCTTCCACCGCGATCAATAACCTAGTGAGTACGGCTGCAGGAAGGATGAGAAGGGGATCCGTATAAACCGCATCCGTCATCTCTGCTCCGCGCTCGGGTGTCAGCTCTACAGTATCCTCACTACTGGAGCTGCTGGGCCGCGGAGGAATAAGTTCTTGACTAGCGGGTTGTTGCTGTTCCGCTGCTTCTTGGTCCCGCTTGACCTGAGCTCGGGTGCCTATGATAGACCTACGATGTTGGACTAGCCTAGGTTCTTTTATTACTACTGGAGGGATGACTTTCCTCACAGTGGGAGGTGAACTGAAATTACGACCAGCGGTGCGCTTTCAATGAAGTGTTACTTATAAGACACTAAAACAAATAATTCTAATTTACCTAAGTTACTTAATACTACAAATTACGTACAATTCGGGTGAGATTACAATCTCTAAATAAACACAAAAATTTACAAAAAACACAAAATACGAATTTTTAGGGTAATTTTACAAGAAGTCTACAAACCAGCCTAACAAAGGGTTAGAATTCTGGTTATTACAACGGACAGGGTACTACGGTATTTGAAATAATAAGTAGTAGTAAATACACTGCGTTGTCCAGATAGGAAAATACCACCGCCTGACGACCTATAGCCGTATCGCTATAGGTTCTACGTTATGTATCACGGAGTGTTCCTACCTAGAAGTTAATAGAGCTAATCGAACGTGCCTATCAACCACTTTACAACACAAATATAATGCCTACACTAATTACTTTCGGAAAGCACTGTACACTAAACCCTAAATTAGGTACGAGTACTTGTACAACAGATAATCAGTAGTTAAATATACTTGAACAGCTAAAAGAACCACGGCATCTGCTGGAGTAACCGGTGCACAAAATCACCAGTCTTTACCTACGCCAAACAGCCCGTGTAGTACCGGGGTTAATTTAACTATAACGGTATGTATAACAAACACAATTATTGTAAGAACAAACTTGGGGAATGAATGTTGCGGATAATCGCATAAACTCTGAATAATAAATATTACGCTACGCGTACAAACTACTCAAACAAAATACAGACCGAACACTGACAGACTACTATCAAGCCTAAACAAACTACGGTATATGCAGACTCCGAAATGATTAGGGAGTATGCGCTCTAACCCAGTAGTGCGACTTATTCTTTAGTTGGGGGTTTACCTTACAGCGTTCGCTGCCCCTACTGCCTAACCGTACTTAATCGGACAGATGATCTACACACGCGGCAATCCGTTCAGACCTAATAACAGCCAGACAACTATCCAGCCTACAAATTATCTAAATAAAATTATACGCTACCCGTACAGACTTACACAAACAAAGTACAGACCAAACGATGGCAGACTACTCTCAAGCCTAAATAAACTGCAGGACATGCAGACTCCGAAATGATTAGGGAGTATGCGCTCTAACCCAGTAGTGCGACTTATTCTTTAGTTGGGGGTTTACCTTACAGCGTTCGCTGCCCCTACTTCCTAACCGTACTTAATCGGACAGGTGATCTACACACACTGCAATCCGTTCAGACTTAACAGCAATCAGACAACAGCTCAGCCTACAAATTGTCTGTACAATCTGATCAGGCTTACACGCCTTCTGTTCAATACTGGCCTACAAACAAATAAAACTTGACAGAAATAAGTAAAAATCTCAATAAAAAACCAGGGCGGGCCCTCCCTGATTAATTATTAAGGCCTACCGGTATATAATTATCAAAATCGAATAATACTGCTGTACCTGTACTGCTGCAGGTACCGGTCCGGGTGGTTAGGTAGTCAGGCCTACTGGGTACCGGTTGCCGGTACTTCAGCTTTATTGCCTACTGCAATACAGAAGCTATATCCTTTAATGTTCGCGCTTTCAGACCTTTAGCAGTTTAACCCACCAAATTAAGATGTCTGCTAGATATTAAATCGGTTTTTAGTCTATGACAAGTATTTGATTCACTACACTAGTCGAAACCAATCTGTGCGCGATCATTCACCCGCTGGATATTCCCGGGAGATTGGGTTCGACGGTTTAATTTTATTGCTATGTAAGCCTAATGTATTATTCGACTGACAGTATTATATAATCTCTGACAATATTATTCACCTTCGGGGAATATTAACAGTTCCTTTAGGACGTGGCGCTTTATCTATATAAACAGAGTTATGACTTAAACTACTCACAACGATATGGCTTAATTATAATTCACATATATGGCGCATTCTTTAGGAATTGCTTCTTTAACAGACTCACTCATACACAATGCTGCACAATACTGCACACTAATCTGCCAATCTTCACTGATTTTAGTCACATATAAAAGGAACACAGACTGACTCATGTAGGGTCTATCAAATAACATTAGATTCACTTCAAACCACTTTAACATAAGTCACAATCGTTATTGGTAACCTTTCTCTCTTACCTTAGGTATATCAAGAATATTGGGTTTTCGGGGTTATTTCTCGTTATTCCAATATAATAATTCATCAACCAATATAATGAATAACCAACAACAAATAGCAGTACACAGTATCGATTGAGCAGGTAATTTTAGCAGTTTCAGCAGTTATTAAAAGCCGTGTGTCAGCAGTCAGTGTATTCCCAGATCAGTGATTCCATGAGTTTGATCGGTACGT
Organism: Nemertoderma westbladi; assembly: GCA_032718475.1. NCBI lineage: Eukaryota > Metazoa > Xenacoelomorpha > Nemertodermatida > Nemertodermatidae > Nemertoderma > Nemertoderma westbladi. Next base: position 3,470 of record JAUCBJ010007915.1, read on the forward strand.
CAGTATGTATGATCAGTTAGCAGTTAAAGGATATATGTCCTTATAATTAAACCTACTAGTGTAAGACTAAAAACTGAAACACGGAGGTGCCAAAAGCCGGTTCTTAGGCTCTGGGCAAAAACATAACACTGAACTACTGAGTTTCTGTATATACCTCCAACACAGAGACAACAAACGCTCTGATTGGTCAACCTGAACAACGAGAGAACAAAGAAACAAAGAAACGTCGACGTGGCAATATCAGCTGCTAGCCGTCGTCATGGTAGCGACACTGTTTTCAAAGTATCCAGCTATTGCGTCACGAGATTGTGGATTATGTCCTCTAAAGTACAAATACAGTACAAATACATAAGAAATGACTTTTATGTCCTCTAAAACACCAGTACAGCAAGGACACGGCCTTTTTATGCCTGGCAAACCAACTACAGAGTACTTTAAGGGAAAATAACCGGCTAATTACGCAAAAGCTTTTACATGTAGTGAAAGGAGCAGGTTACAGTGGCACGTTATTTTAACCAAAACAATAAACTAAACATTTAATAGAACAGGTTACAGTTTTATTTTTGAGAGTAATCATCTGTTATTTGCGTCAAATTTCCCCTGGAGAGGGATGAATTTTTATTGCGTCCGGTTTCCCCCCCTTCTCGTCTAAATACATATTTCTTTCCCAGATTACATACATTTCGCACCAAATTATTTATATTCGTCCCAAAGTATTTCTATATATATTTTTATATTCGATATTGTTAACAACATCGTTAGAAAAAGCCGTCTCTATAACATGCTCCTTTCCCTCAATTGGTAACAAATACGAAACAACAACGAAAAAATATCATATATCTGACTATTGTAGTTGTTGTTTGCTTTATGTGTTTTACAGTTGTGTAATAAATGTGTGTTTTGGGGCTGATGTTTTAATTTTTGGGTCGAATTTATAACATTACTTCAGATGTATTTTTTTGGTCAACAAGTAAATTATTTTGTGCCAAAATTATGCGTTTTGTTCTTTTGTTATTTTTTTGGACAAATTTATTTTTTTGGTCCTTTTGTATGTTATTTGTTCAATGAGTAAATTATTTGGTGCAGAAAGTATTTGCTTTGCCAATTTTTTTATGTTTTTTGAGTAAACTTTAGGTAGCCTTTAGTTACAGCTATTAAAAATAATCATTTTTCACTAAATTTTAACAGGAAAATCACTAAAATATTCAGTTTCCAATAAAATCGATTTATTTTCACTAAACAAGGAAAATGAGCAGGTTACAAACACTTTATTCTAACCAAAACAATAAACGGAATGCAATAGAACAGGTTACAGCTATATTTTTTTTATATAAAATAGAAAAACATTTTAGTGATAATTAATATATTTTAGTAACATAATATTGTGAAAAACATTTAATTTTGGGAAAAAATTATTGTTTTAGTGACCAATAAAATTCGTGCCTTATAAAATAGACTATTTTCAATGGCTTGTTAATGGGTTAATTTTTTAAATAAAAAAAAATTTAAAAAAATTTCACACTAAAATGTCAAATTCCGTAGCATATATTATAAGGCATTTGAAAAGGGGGTGGGGGGGGGGGATATTTTTTAATAAAAAATAAAATATTACCGGTATTTAAGACGACTCCGTGTCCGAGTCCGAGCAGTGAGAGATGACACGGACAACAGCGCAGCGGACCGAACCACCCGATATAACCGTGGCTCGCGTAATATGGCTCGCCTCATGCTGCTAATGCCTGGTGTGCAGTCTGTCAGCGATTATCTGCAGGAGTCTGTTCACCTGAGGCACCATGAGAGTTCAACGCAGTAGACCACGACAGGCGATAATTCTTCCCAATATCTGGTAACTGCAGAAGCATACAGACACTTATTCACGGCTTCCAATACGGACGTGGGTTGCGATTAACGTACGACTTGGTGCGGCGTCAAAGTAGGTTGATTGAATGACGCACAACGCCTAAGTATCTGCGTTAAGCGCTCCCGTATTAAAACATCGCACCGGAACCCTTGTACCGAGCGAGCTACATTTCCTCCCTTTCAGCGCTCCCATACCACGGGAGCGTGTTGCATTATTGCGGGGCCACAACGCGGAAGTTACGAGGTTCTTTGTGGCGTCTCGCAGGTCGTTATGACGCTGGATAACGATGACGACCTTATTGCGCTTCAACTCGTGGTTCTGTCAGAACTCGGCCCCGCATCTATCACATCAACTGGGCACCCCAATGATATGGGTCTGCCGTACCACACCGCTGCTAGACCACCACGGAACTCCAGAGGAGATAGGTCGTAGTGGATTCCCGATAGTTGGTAGTGATTAGGCCATAGCCCATAACACGATATCGGACCCAGTCTCCAATTATAATACTAATACAGTATACAGGCCCTTCACTGTATCAATGTCTACCATGCCACCAACTCAAGAAGTGTTACGCTGCCACACCTGTAGTAATGGAAATCCAAGTATTGGCTAATACTTAAGCGTGGGTGTCCTAAACATTCCTGATTGGTTGTATTACTGATATCATCTCATCACTAAAACGTAATAAAACAAAATATAGAATGACGCAATAATAATACAATATAATTTGATTCTTATTTAATTTTACATTTAGTATGGCACGTGAGCTTAGCATTATTGGGGAACCACAGTTTTAACCATTGTCTTCGGTCTAACTCGGTCTGTCTGCCTGTCGCATTAACTTTGAATGCTAATAATTCAGTCAATCTTTAATGAAATTAAACCAAACATTGTACACATGTAGTCCGTCAAAAATCTAAAAAGGAATTTGCGATTGCGTGGGGAGGGGAGGGGGGAGGGTGGGGGACTCCGCAGTTCTCCAGAATCTCGGTAGAGGGCAACAAGGCAACGATTGAAATAGCGGGACCCGTATGCTAAAGCTTGCTTACAAATACCCCGCGAACGTCTTTATGTTAGAATATAAATCAGAAAAAATCATAATATCACCATTTTTAAAATAAACGAATTTACAAATATATATCTATAGTGAATTCCATTATAATTATTGATTAAAAACCATTTTCAGTGGTGTGTGAAATTTTAAGGTGGATGAAAATTATATTTCGTTTATATAATAATATTAATAATAATATAAGTTATAATCATAATATAAATACTAATTATAATAATAATGAATAAATAATACTACTACTAATAATAATAATACTAATCTAATAATAGCAGTAAATGTTTATACAAAAACTGATAATTAAGTCAAATAAGCTACTACAATTATTAATAGGTACCGGTAGTAGGCCTACCCCTCACACAGACCAGTATATTTTAATCTAATATACATTACCGCTTTGTTGCTGACCTAATAATTAAAATATTAACTTAATATTTTGTTTCTTTGTTGGTGATGCATTCGGGCCAGATATCAACATTGGGCATTCAGCGCCCAAATACCTCCACGGGCAGTTACAAATTTCGGCTGGTTTTGCTTGGAGATATGGGAGTTGGCAAATCTTGTTTGGCACTGCGGTTTGTCAGGAATCAATTCGTTACGGAGCACTTCACAACAGTCGGGGCTGCGTTCGTAACTCAGTCTGTCGTTGTGGATGACAACACAGTAAAATTTGAAATTTGGGATACGGCGGGACAAGAACGCTTCCACAGTCTGGCTCCATTGTACTACAGAGGTGCCGACGCTGCTATAGTCGTCTATGATGTAACGGAACGGGGAACATTTGATGGAGCGAAACAGTGGATAAAAGAGCTACAATTACAGATGAACCCTAATACTTTGATAGCACTGACCGGAAATAAAGCGGATTTAGAGAGTAAAAGGATGGTTGAATTCAATGAAGGCAAAGCATTCTCAGAAGATAATAATCTTTTGTTTATGGAAACTTCAGCTAAAACCGCCATGAACGTTAATGAAATATTCCTCGCAATTGCAAGGAAACTCCCCAAAAAGCAGAATCCTACCGCGGCACGTGGGACGATAGATCTAACATCAGGGAAGAACAGTGGAAAATCTAAATGCAGTTGCTAATTCGGGGTTCCATGAATTGGATGCAGTTTAATGGATTTTGAACTGAAATCTTTCTATTATTCGGAATATTTTATTATGTCGCTAGTAATAAGTTTACATTAATAACTGTTACCTTCAGGGCGTGTAATGATGTTATACTTTACGAGCAGATGACATGACAGTGCGGAAGAAGACTTAATACTCCAACAGACATGCTGACAACGGAAAGGCAACTTCTTCTTTCTGGATAAAGTTATATTATATATGTGTCTCTCCTCTGATATTCTGTCCCAGAACGTCGTCGTTGCGGGCAATCCGATTCAGTGTTACAGCCGAAAACTGATTATCGCTTTTTTACCAATTTTTCCTAATGGTGCTTGCTCCATTTTTTACATGAAACTGTACCGTTATACCATTAATCGTTACTCAATTAATATTTTATATTCCACAAAATCAGGCTGGTATTTTATTTAGGCCTAGTAGCAGTGGCTATTAGACTACTTCCTGGAAGTGTAGTAGTGTGAATAAAACCAAGGCGTCCGCGGGATCCTCTACCGGTGCCTAGGATTAAGGGGAAGTGAAAAGGCTAACGAAAACATTTAGATATTTTCCCTTACTGTGATCATAATGATGATGGGGTGATGGTAACTCTACCTTCTGGCTCCAGAAGTCAAGGAAATCCTGCCAAGTACCTAACTGATCTAGACTTTTCTAATGACTTACGAGTACTCTCAGAATCACTAGAGGGAGCCCAACGGCTCCTCAGCTCATTAGAACACGCTGCTTCTAGTGTAGGTCTTTTTGTTAACCCCAAAAAGACCAAAATTCTGACAGTTAACTTTGAAAGTCCTCAGCAAATCTCTGATCGGATGAGCATAAGCTCACAGGATGGTATGCTTGAGCATCTGGACGACTTCTGTTAACTGGGATCATGGATCCGGAAGTCAGGTGAGGACCTTCGAATACGTAAGGGAAGGGCATGGGCAGCCTTGAATAGGCTTTCCAGGATTAGGAAGTCACAGATAATTAATCGGAAATTTTAGGTCCGATTATTTAGAGCAGCATTAGTTCCAGTACTCCTCTATGGGAGTCCATGCTGGGCTCTAACTGCTGAGGAAACCAAATCTCTGGATGGCACATTCACAAGAAGGTACGCCGGGTTCATTGTGTCAAGTACAATGCACACATCTCGAACCAGACACTATATAACATTGGAGGTCTCTCCTTGGTTCCCCCTAGCTTGACACTAGAACAAAGCCGCCTCTGCTTTGCTGGACATTGTTTTCGCCGTGAGGACCAGGCTGTGCACAATCTTGTGATTTGGCAGCCCCATGGAGAAAATAAGCATGGTGGACAGCCCATGACTTTCGTGAGACGCATCTTAAAGGACACTGGCCTTGAAGATGCGGATAATCTCGCGAAAGTCATGGGGGGTAGGGAGTTGTGGCGGTGCAACTCTGTTGATAAGCCGGCATAGCATTCTTAATGCACGCTTCATTGGGCTTGCCAATTATGGATTGTGTGGTAGTGACAAAATGTTTTTGTTAAGCTGGCAAAGCATCTCAATGTTCAGTTTCAATGCAGAAGGCCGATTACAGTGGTAGTAGACCTCGTGACCCTATCATCATCCCCTAAACACTCGTTCAACAAATTATACATCTCATGGGTAGAGCTAGCGGGAAAAATTATTTTTTTCCCACATATATATATAGTAATATCCCAAATTATTGTAGGAAGATATATTACATGAATAGGCAAGAAACCGCCGTGGGATAAGGGATCCGGTTTAGTGTATATATATTTGTAGGCATAAAATAATAAATAAATAAAATAGTATTTTAAATAAACCTATATCAACCTCAGAAAAAATTCATATATTACTTTATCACTAGCTTTCGATATAATATCTTTTCCGAATGTTGAAAACCAACTATTTATAAATTAAATAAATTAACAATTTAAAATTCTAGAAAGTTTGTATACGTCTTCCCTATTTCGTGTTTCTCAGGCGAGCCGATTTAATTATGGATTGAATACATCTACACCGAAATCATTTACTACTGCCTCGTTGATGGTGTTCAACCCGAATGGTTTCACTGTTAGCAGAGTACATTGCCAAAAGCCCTCCCTGTTCCTTAGTTCGCTCGTTTGATCTTTTTTCTTTTTCGATTTAAATTTGACGTTCTCAATGGGTGTAATTTTGAAGTCCGCAAAATTGTGTCCAGCCTGTTCACAAAGAAATGACGTTCAATTGAAGTCACAGGTTTATTGTCTACTATCTTGCTTTTATAATTTATAATTCTTGCTTTTAGGTCGGTTGTCGATCCTACCCCTTGTAAGTTGCATTTTTCACACCTTACCAGATCAATAACATTCCATTCTTAATGTCACAAGTAAAATTTCCTTTAATTAGATATCTCTTTTTGTTCAGTGGGGTCGCTGTTGTAAAATTCTTTAAAGGTTGAATAGATTCACAAGGGTTACATCTTCTTCGTTTACACTTCGTAGCACCAACCAAGTCACTTATATTACTGTAGTTATTGGCCCATGTTTCTGTCTCTGTATGTAGTTTTGAGGATGCAATCATTGTTTTCATAGTTGGGGCCCTTCGATGTACTACTGGGGCCCTTCGATGTACTACTCTACTAGCTCACGTGTAATTACGTTGTCATTCAATATACTTGCGTTTTTGCTTATTATTTCTGCCAGATTTTGGAGCCAACTCAGCTACGTAGTAAATTGGTTTCTTCTTGTTATCGTTTTTGCGTGTTAGTGCTTGTTCTTGCGTCATAATTAGAGTCTTTCCAAATTGTTCACACACATCCTGAATATTCCACCCCCAAGCAACAAATGATGATCCATATTCGATTAAAGAATCAAATAAATCATTAAATTATGAACTGTTTCTTCTCAGTCTTAACCCCACTCCGTACGGAATAAATTTTAGTTGTTTTGGTTGGTGTGCAGAGCTTGAGCAAATGTATTGGTGAACATCTGTTCACTAAAAAAATGTATGTGTAAGCATATCAGAGTGGAACTTGAGTGTTTAAAGTTATCATCCCTACTGGCAGCCATAGACATGCACAGAGTCCCTCCCACAAGAAACGAAAGTTGGTGCCAGTTTCCAAGAAAGTCAACCTAACAAATGAACTTACGGATCTTTTTATGGAATCTCATTGATCTCATTTCGACTGCCTCAAAGCTATACAATATAATTCTTTGGAATCTCATCAGGGGTCCTGTTGAGAGACTGTTACTTGGGAACCAAAACGGGTTCCGTATAGGTCGTGGTACCTGGAGCCCGTTCTGGCGCTTGGAAGGATAATTCAAGAGTTATCACAAAAGAAAGACAGCTATCTGTTCTGTTAAAGAAAGACAGCTATCTGGCTTTTATCTTTGTTGACTTCTTCAAGGCGTTCTATTCAGTCTCCATATCACATATATTCATCATAGTTCCCCAGCGTATGGGATTCCTGTGGAAATTGGGGCAATGATTTTACTATTCGATGGTTCGACTACATTTGTGTCATCTACATTTTGTGATACAGATCCATTCAGAGTTTTAGTCCTCCAGGGTGACACAGATCCATTCAAAGTTTTAGTCCTCCAGGGTGACACAGATCCATTCAAAGTTTTAGTCCTCCAGGGAGACACAGATCCATTCAAAGTTTTAGTCTTCCAAGGTGACACAGATCCATTCAAAGTTTTAGTCCTCCAGGGAGACACAGATCCTTTCAAAGTTTTAGTCCTCCAGGGTGACACAGATCCATTCAAAGTTTTAGTCCTCCAGGGAGACGCAGATCCATTCAAAGTTTTAGTCCTCCAGGGAGACAAAGATCCATTCAAAGTTTTAGTCCTCCAGGGTGACACAGATCCATTCAAAGTTTTAGTCCTCCAGGGTGACACAGATCCATTCAAAGTTTTAGTCCTCCAGGATGACACAGATCCATTCAAAGTTTTAGTCCTCCAGGGAGATACAGATCCATTCAAAGTTTTAGTCCTCCAGGGTGACACAGATCCATTCAAAGTTTTAGTCCTCCAGGGTGACACAGATCCATTCAAAGTTTTTGTCCTCCAGGGTGACACAGATCCATTCAAAGTTTTAGTCCTCCAGGGAGACACAGATCCATACAAAGTTTTAGTCCTCCAGGGAGACAAAGATCCATTCAAAGTTTTAGTCCTCCAGGGAGACAAAGATCCATTCAAAGTTTTAGTCCTCCAGGGTGACACAGATCCATTCAAAGTTTTAGTCCTCCAGGGTGACACAGATCCATTCAAAGTTTTAGTCCTCCAGGGTGACACAGATCCATTCAAAGTTTTAGTCCTCCAGGGTGACACAGATCCATTCAAAGTTTTTGTCCTCCAGGGTGACACAGATCCATTCAAAGTTTTTGTCCTCCAGGGTGACACAGATCCATTCAAAGTTTTAGTCCTCCAGGGTGACACAGATCCATTCAAAGTTTTAGTCCTCCAAGGTGACACAGTTCCATTCAAAGTTTTAATCCTCCAGGGAGACACAGATCCATTCAAAGTTTTAGTCCTCCAAGGTGACACAGTTCCATTCAAAGTTTTAATCCTCCAGGGAGACACAGATCCATTCAAAGTTTTAGTCCTCCAAGGTGACACAGTTCCAGTCAAAGTTATAGTCCTCCAGGGAGACAAAGATCCATTCAAAGTTTTAGTCCTCCAAGGTGACACAGATCCATTCAAAGTTTTAGTCCTCCAGGGAGACACAGATCCATTCAAAGTTTTAGTCCTCCAGGGTGAAACAGATCCATTCAAAGTTTTAGTCCTCCAGGGAGACACAGACCCATTCAAAGTTTTAGTTCTCCAAGGTGACACAGACCCATTCAAAGTTTTAGTCCTCCAGGGAGACACAGATCCTTTCAAAGTTTTAGTCCTCCAGGGTGACACAGATCCATTCAAAGTTTTAGTCCTCCAGGGAGACGCAGATCCATTCAAAGTTTTAGTCCTCCAGGGTGACACAGATCCATTCAAAGTTTTAGCCCCCCAAGGAGACACAGATCCATTCAAAGTTTTTGTCCTCCAGGGTGACACAGATCCATTCAAAGTTTTAGTCCTCCAGGGTGACACAGATCCATTCAAAGTTTTAGTCCTCCAGGGAGACAAAGATCCATTCAAAGTTTTAATCCTCCAGGGTGACACAGATCCATTCAAAGTTTTAGTCCTCCAAGGTGACACAGATCCATTCAAAGTTTTAGTCCTCCAGGGTGAAACAGATCCATTCAAAGTTTTAGTCCTCCAGGGAGACACAGACCCATTCAAAGTTTTAGTTCTCCAAGGTGACACAGATCCATTCAAAGTTTTAGTCCTCCAAGGTGACACAGTTCCAGTCAAAGTTATAGTCCTCCAGGGAGACAAAGATCCATTCAAAGTTTTAGTCCTCCAAGGTGACACAGATCCATTCAAAGCTTTAGTCCTCCAGGGAGACACAGATCCATTCAAAGTTTTAGTCCTCCAGGAGGAAACAGATCCATTCAAAGTTTTAGTCCTCCAGGGAGACACAGACCCATTCAAAGTTTTAGTTCTCCAAGGTGACACAGACCCATTCAAAGTTTTAGTCCTCCAGGGAGACACAGATCCTTTCAAAGTTTTAGTCCTCCAGGGTGACACAGATCCATTCAAAGTTTTAGTCCTCCAGGGTGACACAGATCCATTCAAAGTTTTTGTCCTCCAGGGTGACACAGATCCATTCAAAGTTTTAGTCCTCCAGGGAGACACAGATCCATTCAAAGTTTTAGTCCTCCAGGGAGACAAAGATCCATTCAAAGTTTTAGTCCTCCAGGGTGACACAGATCCATTCAAAGTTTTAGTCCTCCAGGGTGACACAGATCCATTCAAAGTTTTAGTCCTCCAGGGTGACACAGATCCATTCAAAGTTTTAGTCCTCCAGGGTGACACAGATCCATTCAAAGTTTTTGTCCTCCAGGGTGACACAGATCCATTCAAAGTTTTAGTCCTCCAGGGAGACACAGATCCATTCAAAGTTTTAGTCCTCCAAGGTGACACAGATCCATTCAAAGTTTTAGTTCTCCAGGGAGACACAGATCTATTCAAAGTTTTAGTCCTCCAGGGAGACACAGATCCATTCAAAGTTTTAGTCCTCCAGGGTGACACAGATCCATTCATAGTTTTAGTCCTCCAGGGTGACACAGATCCATTCAAAGTATTAGTCCTCCAAGGTGACACAGATCCATTCAAAGTTTTAGTCCTTCAGGGTGACACAGATCCATTCAAAGTATTAGTCCTCCAAGGTGACACAGATCCATTCAAAGTTTTTATCCTCCAAGGTAACACAGATCCATTCAAAGTTTTAGTCCTCCAGGGAGACACAGATCCATTCAAAGTTTTAGTCCTCCAGGGAGACACAGATCCATTCAAAGTTTTAGTCCTCCAGGGAGACACAGATCCATTCAAAGTTTTAGTCCTCCAGGGTGACACAGATCCATTCAAAGTATTAGTCCTCCAAGGTGACACAGATCCATTCAAAGTTTTTATCCTCCAAGGTAACACAGATCCATTCAAAGTTTTAGTCCTCCAGGGAGACACAGATCCATTCATAGTTTTAGTCCTCCAGGGTGACACAGATCCATTCAAAGTATTAGTCCTCCAAGGTGACACAGATCCATTCAAAGTTTTAGTCCTTCAGGGTGACACAGATCCATTCAAAGTATTAGTCCTCCAAGGTGACACAGATCCATTCAAAGTTTTTATCCTCCAAGGTAACACAGATCCATTCAAAGTTTTAGTCCTCCAGGGAGACACAGATCCATTCAAAGTTTTAGTCCTCCAGGGAGACACAGATCCATTCAAAGTTTTAGTCCTCCAGGGAGACACAGATCCATTCAAAGTTTTAGTCCTCCAGGGAGACACAGATCCATTCAAAGTGTTAGTCCTCCAGGGTGACACAGATCCATTCAAAGTTTTTGTCCTCCAGGGTGACACAGATCCATTCAAAGTTTTAGTCCTCCAGGGAGACACAGATCCATTCAAAGTTTTAGTCCTCCAGGGAGACAAAGATCCATTCAAAGTTTTTGTCCTCCAGGGTGACACAGATCCATTCAAAGTTTTAGTCCTCCAAGGTGACGCAGATCCATTCAAAGTTTTAGTCCTCCAAGGTGACGCAGATCCATTCAAAGTTTTAGCCCCCCAAGGAGACACAGATCCATTCAAAGTTTTAGTCCTCCAGGGTGACACAGATCCATTCAAAGTTTTAGTCCTCCAGGGTGACACAGATCCATTCAAAGTTTTAGTCATCCAGGGTGACACAGATCCATTCAAAGTTTTAGCCCCCCAAGGAGACACAGATCCATTCAAAGTTTTAGTCCTCCAGGGTGACACAGATCCATTCAAAGTTTTAGTCCTCCAGGGTGACACAGATCCATTCAAAGTTTTAGTCCTCCAGGGTGACACAGATCCATTCAAAGTTTTAGTCCTCCAGGGTGACACAGATCCATTCAAAGTTTTTGTCCTCCAGGGTGACACAGATCCATTCAAAGTTTTAGTCCTCCAGGGAGACACAGATCCATTCAAAGTTTTAGTCCTCCAAGGTGACACAGATCCATTCAAAGTTTTAGTTCTCCAGGGAGACACAGATCCATTCAAAGTTTTAGTCCTCCAGGGTGACACAGATCCATTCATAGTTTTAGTCCTCCAGGGTGACACAGATCCATTCAAAGTATTAGTCCTCCAAGGTGACACAGATCCATTCAAAGTTTTAGTCCTTCAGGGTGACACAGATCCATTCAAAGTATTAGTCCTCCAAGGTGACACAGATCCATTCAAAGTTTTTATCCTCCAAGGTAACACAGATCCATTCAAAGTTTTAGTCCTCCAGGGAGACACAGATCCATTCAAAGTTTTAGTCCTCCAGGGAGACACAGATCCATTCAAAGTTTTAGTCCTCCAGGGAGACACAGATCCATTCAAAGTTTTAGTCCTCCAGGGAGACACAGATCCATTCAAAGTTTTAGTCCTCCAAGGTGACACAGATCCATTCAAAGTTTTAGTCCTTCAGGGTGACACAGATCCATTCAAAGTATTAGTCCTCCAAGGTGACACAGATCCATTCAAAGTTTTAGTCCTCCAGGGTGACACAGATCCATTCAAAGTTTTAGTCCTCCAGGGAGACAGATCCATTCAAAGTTTTAGTCCCCCAAGGAGACACAGATCCATTCAAAGTTTTAGTCCTCCAGGGAGACACAGATCAATTCAAAGTTTTAGTCCTCCAGGGAGACAGATCCATTCAAAGTTTTAGCCCCCCAAGGAGACACAGATCTATTCAAAGTTTTAGTCCTCCAGGGTGACAAAACTTGCACCCCATATATTCATATTCATAATCGTGGTCGATTATAATCTACGCATGCCCTTAGATCACCATGATCATAATTGGGTGATGGTGACACCCCCTACTGGCACAAGAAGTTGAGGAAATCCAGCAAAGTACCTTACTGATGTAGACTTTGATGAAGACTTAGGAGTACTCTCGGATTCACAAGGGGGAGCAATTTTACCACTTAATAAAGGCAAAATACCTAGCCGTGTTTCAGCTAATACAGATGTTCCAGAAATCCCGGCACCAGCTGGCTCCAACTCAAGTTTTACAATAACAATGTTCTATTATTTATGGTTATTGATCATGTCAAAAAATCAGGCGCTATGTTTTTCCGTACGTGGTAGTACAGGTAAACAGATGTGTAATGTGATGAACGCATATGAGGAGTGACTGAGGAACCCAGAACCCAGTGCACAGTGTTTATAGATTCAATCTTTATAGATTGCGCAATAGTGATTTCTTATTGACTTTATTCCATCCAGTTCATTTTTTGCGCCTTTTGCCGGATACCATAAATTAGCGGCAGAACATTTGACTGATGACGAGGGCAATGACATATTGGTAATCTCTTTCGGTTATAAAAATAAAATCTATTGCCTTTTGTGCCTATACCTATTGGGCAAATGACTGCACCCCTTGACCTACTGTACCGGTACCTTACTATATCCTGGGACCATGGTAGGATTGCTTTCAGTTTAGTTTGTTTTGCTGACACCTGCTTGAGGGGTACCGGTACAACAGCACACATTGAAATCGGCGTCATAAATCTGAGGAGGATAATAATCTGGGTTTGTTTCAGATAATAATAATAATTAGTGGCTTTTAATCCCGGAAATATGTTCATTATTCTACTGAGGTATTGCTTTACTGTACAGTACAGTGTACCGGTAAACACCCACATACCCAGTTAGAATCGCAAACATATTGGAGTAGTTGTTAATGGGGTACAAATATTGTGACAAAATTTATTGAACTTAGCACTTAGCTATTAATTATACATGAACTTATGAATAGATAGTGGTGTGTTGCTCGTGCAATACATTTAGCTGATATAATCAGCGGATTTACAACAAATTTTGTTCGAGTATAAAGTATAAACTGCTACACAGCTGTCAACCTACAATAAGTAAACCAAATAAATAATAATATTTGGATGTAATTCGCCTATAAACAACCAAATCTATTTTTTATGATTTATTTTATTCCAGTCAATTACTATACAACAGATAAACCCTAGCAGAACACTTGTTATTTGAATAAATGCTGGTACACTGCTAGATCTTAGCACTATAGCACCTTGCACACATATTACTCTCCATCAGGTAAGTAAGCGTCACAAATTATACAGACAGTGGGCACAAAGGCTAGATACTATTAGTCACATTTACATGCTATGACATGGACAATGGACATGCCTTACAAGCCTGTCTTTTATTGTATTAATAATGACGGCATCATCGTTAAACATTAAACCTCACTCGCTGCCAATGATAAGTACATTCGTAACATGACTTAGAAAGGTGCTACTCTTCCCCCAGTGATTGAAATAGTTGAAACTTCATTATATTTAATTGCTATAAAGTTCTTTGTTTATATACATTATACACCTTCAACAGTAGTAGATATGTAATTATGTTTTCCTATTTCAAATTACCGGTAAGAATTACAACGCGCCGGTGTGGGTATGTCTGGATATTTTGATCTTCATATATTCATAAGCGTGGTGGTTTTGTTTAATAATAAAATAAAGTTAATTTCATTTAGTTTAGAATGGCAACCAACGTTGAAGATAATCTCCATCTTGAGGTATACGGAGAAACCGAGGTCAAAGATGAAGCGTTAGATTATGACGAGGTTAAAGGAGTTTGTAATGAAGCTAAAAAGGAAAGACCAAATCCTCTACTGTTACTGCTTAGAAGATGGTGGATTGCGATTGTTGTTATAGTGGCTGTGGCCTTGTTATTTGGGCTAGCAGTACATTTGGGAACTTCATATACTTTCCTCCGTAAAGTATCAGACAAGATGAACGACTTAGATAATAAACTATCTGACATGATGACGAATATGAATACCAAATTATCTGATAAAATTAGTGACTTGGATTATAAAATGCTGAAAAAGCTAGAAGGATATGACGATAAACTTACCTATAAGATTTCAGAATTGGACAAAAAACTATCAGATACAAATACCGACTTAGTAGAAATGTTGCAGCGTTTCCATCCCATTTTAGTTTGCTTGGATACCAATGTAAACACCACTGAGGTCGTAGACCACCCGTATGGCCTGAATAATATGATCCGTTGCGACAACTCGATACCTGGTGGTCCTTGGTTAGTAATTCAAAGACGTATCGACGGAACGACGGTATTCTATAGAGGTTGGGACGAATATGTGTCCGGTTTCGGCGATCTACGCACAAATTTCTGGTTAGGTTTGGAGAATATCTACGAATTAAGCAAAGGCGGTGTTGTACTGAGAGTGGATCTATGGTACAACGGCACATACGAATATGCAGAATACAGAAACTTTCGGCTGGGCGACGCGTCTACTAACTACACACTGCAGATTTCCGGGTACAATGGAACAGCTGGGGATTCCATATTGACTGGGAACTCAAGTAATCATTATAACCTCAACGGTTTTGCTTTCTCTACTTATGACAAGGATAACGACGACTATGACTATAACTGCGCCGAGTACCACCAGGGGGCGTGGTGGTATAGGTTCTGCAGCAACTCCAACCTAAATGGTCTGTACGACTACGGGGAGGAGTTCTTTAAGGGACCTTATTGGCGGACATTCTCTGACACTGGCCACTCAATCGCCATGGATCGAGTCGAAATGAAGATTAGAGCTTAGTGACGCATCGTTTAAGATTGAGATTCTCTAATTATATATAAATTTTATGCAGATTTACTAAGTATTTTATTCAATTAAAAATTCCTTTTGGAAGGAAACACTTTTTGTCCCTAATGTTAATTAACCGAAATTCAACTATTCTGCCTGATTGTGTCGAGTTTTGGACGAGATGTACGAAGATTGTATGAATTACAATCAATTGAAACTAGTAATGAGGAGTTACATAGCACTGTAGTGTTAGCGTATTCAATTCCGCTAACACCCCACAAAGTAAGCCGTTAAGCAATATTGGGGGCCACGAGGTTGGGTAATCAACCACTCGTGCCACCCCAACAAAGTGGGAAGGAGAAACACACAATAGGGGTCAGGGGCCACACCCCTGACCGAGAGAGAGCAGCAGGAGTGAAGGGAAACACTCCAAAGGGCGCCAACAGGGATATTAGCCAATGGGGGGCAGGCACCGGCTAGGTACCGCAATAACGGCCAAACCGTGCAATGTATATTATTAGGTATCAGTGATTCTTAGTTCAGTTATCTCATTGTGTTAGTCAGTTAGCTAGGGTAGAGCGGAGACTTCTATTACCGTCCTCACCTACCACCATTATCTGTACATACCGTAGTACTTCAATTGTTATCTATCCATTTTATACTATACCTATCTCAACGTTTATATTATACCTTCATACATATTACCGAACATCAGAACTCTTAACGAACCTTTTCATATACACGGCGGGGACGCTTAGGTAGAAAACTCAAACGGATAAATTGGGATCCGTAGATCCCGTCACAGTAATAGAATACCAGCTGCTACCCACAGTAATAGAAGCTATCGATCTAAAGATAAACTGCAAAGAGATGAGTGACGTTACGCCAACGCGGACCCCGGACGAAGAACTAACGATCCGCGAGGCCGCGACCAGACGGTATAGGCCTACGACGCCGGACCCATCGGTAACGGGTCATCCGGCAGTTCAAGGTGAGGGGGGCCGTCTGGAGCCGGAAATCGAGTTGAGAGAAGGAGAGAGCGAGGTGGAAGGAGAAAGAGACGAGTCGACACACGTCGGTCGACGTACCGATGTCACCGGCCAGCCACAGGCCGAGGGCGACGGACAGCCCACCGGAACGGCGACGGTGGGGCCGCCGGTACAACGTCGGACCCGGAGAGATGGAGGAGAGGTCGGCGACGAGGACATCGGGGT
Source organism: Nemertoderma westbladi (assembly GCA_032718475.1). Lineage (NCBI taxonomy): Eukaryota > Metazoa > Xenacoelomorpha > Nemertodermatida > Nemertodermatidae > Nemertoderma > Nemertoderma westbladi. Next base: position 19,888 of record JAUCBJ010007915.1, read on the forward strand.
TTCTGATCGACTTCGACGGGCCTACAATGCGACCCAGAAGCTACTTAAGGAGGCCAAGGAGGGGGCGAGGATAGATGAGGTAAAGTTGACAACAGGACTAGGTGAGTCGGATAGACATTTTAGTTATCTAATGCGCTTCGGGCAGAGAGAACTGGCCAAGGAGAGAGCAAGAGGGGTTGCCGAGGAACTGTGTGACTTATGGCGGTGTAGGGGTATGCAACCTAACGTAGTGTACATAGGGCCATACTTAGTCGATGCCCGGGGTATAAAATCAGTGGGTTGGAGGAGACCTGAGGAGGGCGAATCCGAGGTTGACCCCGAGGATTCGGTCTCGTCAGTCGGGAGGAATTCCAGTTCCGGGAGGCGGGGGAGAGTTAGTAGATCGGGAAGGCGGAGGGAATCCGTCACAACCGATAAGTCTGCTACATCCTCCGTAAAAGAAAGACGGGTGAGAGAGATAAACGCCACGTACCATCTCGACCTGATAGCGCAAGGTCAGAGAGAAGTAAATAGACGGTTAGAGGAGGGGAGAATGCTACTAGATAAGTAAATGGAACTGATTAGAGAAACCGGAGAGAGGGCCGAAAGGGCCGCGAAAAGCCTTAGGGAGTGTGAGGAAATAGGGAGGAAGGAACAAGAGGAGCGTGAGGCGAGAGAGGAAAGCGAATGCAAGGAGCGTGAGGCGGAATGCAAGGAACGTGAGGCGAGAGAGAAAAGTGAACGCGAGGAGCGTGAGGTGAGAGAGAAAAGTGAACGCAAGGAGCGTGAGGCGAGAGAGGAAAATGAACGCAAAGAGCGTGAGGCGGAACGCAAGGAGCGTGAGGCGAGGCGAAGGGAGGCAGCTAGGAGAGAGGCGGAATTGGCCGACCAGAATGCACGGGAGGGTCGGGAGAGAATAGCAAGAGAGATGCTTGAGCGAAAAGAATTGGAAAAACGCCAAAGCGAGCTTATAGAATACAAAACTAGACGCATGCGCGAGCTGGAACTGGCGTGGATAGGGGCGTCTGAGAGTGGGACTGGCTCGAATATTTTCAAGGAGCCAAGGGCCGTTGTACGCGCTTTTGAAGACCTTTAGCAGTTTAACCTGCCAAAATTTATATGTCTTTTGGTTTATAAATAGACTTTAGAAGATGACAAATATTTAATACCAATAAACACAACATTAGCAGAAGCCAGCCTAGTGCGCGTCCATTCACCCGCTGGATATACCCGGGAGACTGGATTCTGAGGGCTTAGATTATTATTGCAGTGTAAGCTTACTGTACTGTATTATTCGATTGATCGTTAATAAATAATTTCTGACTAATATTATTCACTTTCGGGAAATATTAACAGTTCCTTTAGGACGTGGCGCTCTATCTAGGTAAACAGAGATATGACTTATACTAATCACAACGGCAAGTCGGTAAGGCTTATGATTCACGTATGAGGCGCATTCTTTAGGAAATGCTTAGTTATCAATCATAATCATGCACACTACCGGTAACACACAATACTGCCCACTAATTTGCCGACCGTCAATGATTTTTATCATATATAAAGAGAACAGCAACGGACCAATGTAGTGCTTATCAAATAGCATTAAATTCACTACATACACAATAATATAAGTCGCAATCGCTATATATAACCCGTCTCTCTAACCTGTAGTGTATCAAGAAAATTGGGAAATTTGGGTTCTTTATAAATATTCTCCAAATAATATTCAACCAAACAATAGCAAATAGCAGTATAATAATGTATATTGAACCGATAATGTAAGACTGAATTGCGATCAGTTGATATGATTAGATAAGATATGATAACAGTTATACGCTCTATAATTTAAGCCTACTAATGTTTCTTCTAAAGTATGAAAACGAATTGACTCTAGAGCCGGTGTTCCTGGCCTAGATAGCAACAACACAACAGTATCAAAAAACAGTAAGACTGAACACTCCTAGTATGATCGACCGAATATCTACACGTCGACAGAAAAAATCGCTCTGATTGGCTCAAGCCAAACAAAGAACCATGCGTCCAATGGCTGTTTCCATGCCAGCAACCAGCTGCTAGATGTCGCAATCTGAATCATCACGGCTAAGCTGTGAAAGGTATTTGGTGCATTGCAGGTTTTTTGCCTTACCATGTCCGCCAAAACACGTATATAGCAGAATGACTTTTATGTCCGTTAAAACACCTATAACGGTACCTTGCGGGCGAGGAGAATATATATATAGTTATAGAGCCTTTTAGAGTATTCCAGCGCCTAGGGGGGAAACTGGATTGCGAAGCAAAAGGGCCAGTTATATCCCACAGAAGCTTTTACACCGCTCCCAGAAAATGGGATTTGAGTCTATAAAATATACAAAATCACAGTTTCTAATATACGTAAATACTCTAAACAGTTAGTCTTTCTTGCGCGGACGGCGTTTACGCAGTTTTTTAAAGCTAGCCAGAGTCTTTTTCTCTTTGGGGCGAGCCACTTTACAAGGAGGGCTATAACTCCTGGGTGAAGGGTGCAATATGATTGCATCAGAGGGTGTAGGATTATGGTCGGTGTATCCGCCAGTCGAAGTACCGGGTTGATTGACATCAACGTCAGGGGAGAGGGGTCTAACGGCTTTGAGAGCTCGTTTCAAGAAAGCCGCTCTTACGGGTCCTTTACGAGTGGTCTGAACGAGGGCCGTGGGTGGACCATAGGCAGTTAGAAACCTCCGGGGTTTAATGGTCCTTTCCAACTCGCGTTCGCGGGCTCGGTATTCGTAAGGCCGTCGATATACTTCCTGTAACTCGGGGTGTGAGTTAACAAACAAGTCTCCATAGTCCGGATCCTGACGGATATAATTGATTAAGTTATAGGAATGAAGGTCGCTAGGATTAACACTCCTGAGAAATTTGCGTACGAATTTGGTTGAAATACATTCTCCAACGCGCTTCAGTAGCTCGTAACTTGATATGCGTGATTTCTGTTCAACCGAAGCGAATAGATAAGGATGGAACGCATAAACTCCTTCGTAAGCGCGTCCGGGATAATAGCGATGGCGCGAATCACAATGTAAATCAGCGTTCGCTTCCCAAGCTCTGATGTAACGTAGTGTGATCATTTCATCTACGCTTTCCAAATCGTGATTAAAAGGGCAGTCGAAACTGGCATGTCCCTTTAGTTGACAATGGTGACATTGAGTCATAAATTGAGGGCAAACCGCAAAGATATGCAAGTTATTGAGTCTGCAATATGCGCAATAAATTTCCCTAGTCGGTTGTTCTTGGAAATAGGAACAGCGGACGTTGGTGTCCATGGGCGTATCGTGGTCTCTCGATGCGCATAACCGACAACGTTGCCTAGAAACATAGTTGGCATGTCGATAATCGTACGCAGTGAGACACTGTGGACCTTGATACCATTCTATGATGTAATCGTTGTCGCTGTTCCGGGGCGCGATAGGCTGAATCTCTTCAGATTCTAGACATATTGGTTCGTCTTCCCAGTCTGTTACGAATAGAATTTTCGTGATCTATTTTCGGTTTATCGTTACGACTCCGCTGGGTATGATATTTAAATAGAACCATTTCCCTTTCGGTGTCTACATCGTCCGTATCATGTAAATCGATAGGATGGCCGGTAGTTAGGAAGTTCATATATGTACCATTACGATGCGTATAGCGAGCGGTGAATTTTCGATAGTCCAATTCATGCGTAAGTTGCTCTTGGGACATCGGCGGTTCGATATAACAACCATCGTCCTCCGTAATGGTTGGATCGGCTTCACCGCGTATCAAGCTATCCACAAATGCTTGTAAAGGTAGAGTATATCGCTCCCTGATACCAAGATCATCTTCTATCAACTCCGTCATATCTGCTATCTGAGTTTATTAATATTGTAATGAGTTTATGTTTAGGCGAGCGGGCGTCGCTGCCTACCTCTCTTCGCCCCGGACAGTGGGATTCTCAGCGCCGATGTACCGTCGTCGCGGTGTTTACGCCAACATGTAGCAACATCACGACAACGATAACCGGCACAAGTCACTCCACTGTCCGTCCCAAAGGCTTGAATCCACTTTAGGTTCTTTCTATAGGAGAGTTGGGCTACTTTCACAATTGCGACTAGCTACTGTAAACACACCTTAGCAGTAATATTCACCTACAAACGCACAAATTCCACACAACTGTCACCAATTGTACACATACAGGCCATTTGTCCGTTAGTCAGTGCCTTCCAGAATGTCACGTTATTACTGTGTATCCTTGGATACTAACAGTGTGCTATGTATTCTCTATGCTATGCAACGTGACAAGCTTTCTATTGTTCTCTTAACTTGCTTCTAATTCTAGCATGGGTGTTGCTATGGTGACATTATGGAATGCTAGCGGTAGAATTAGGGTAATTCTCATGCATACAGATCTGGGATGCTATTTAATAATAATTCTTTAATTGTCAATATACTCTTTATGCATGATTTTATTAATTTTATCGGCTATTGACTATATGTTGGAGATTCTCGCACTCTAATACACTCAATAGGATGAATCTCCGCTCCCATGATCTATTAATTAATGGAATTTTGGGAATGTTATAAATTGCACAAAACGACAATTTATGAAATTCATTTAAAGTATGAATTTAAATTTATTCCCGTGAATTTTATTATTTGATGTTAAAATTGACACAATTTGATTCCAGAGCAGGTCTGGGGACATAGGATCCTTAATTCTATGAAAATTGTCTTTTAAGAGTATCGGTAAGTGCTGCGATATCTTAATTGACTAGAAATTTAAGGGATCTGAATTTTACAGATTTTAATAAATATTAAATTAATATTTAAGATGGGCACCGATTTATTCCAGAACTTGTCTGGGGACGTTAACCACTGATTCTAGAATTTGTCTTTCAAGTATATCGGTGGGTGCCGCGATATCTTAATCGACTAGAATTACAGATGGTCAAAAGGTTTAACAGATTTATTTGCGTTTTACGCTACTGTTAGGGGGACATCACGCTACTATATGTATTATTTAATATAAGGTAGAAGAGCAATATCGCACGAAGCAATGTCAGTGTGAAGAGGCAAGTCGTTTCCAAGGTCTACCCAGAGCTTGGTTTAGCCGAGACACGAGGATCTGAACTTTGCATTCCTAATACTCTGCCTACCAATAATACTTGAATATAGTAGTGGCTTTATTGTACTTTAAGAAGTACGGACATTTCATCTTACTGTAGTCACGTATTTATAATATGATACGGACAGTAAGGAAAGAGAAAAAATTATTTCTCGCCGTCGCACTAAATATATATTATAAGTAATTACGTACGTAATAAACACTAATATATTGCACTAATCTACTAAACAATCACTAAAATAACATTCTACTAAATAAAATTGAATAAAAACGATTATAATAAAGTACATAATAAAGTTCGCATATAAAAATATAATAAAATAGATAAAATAATATAGTCATACACCCACTCCAGACGTATCACGTGGGGGAGTCCCTAGATGTTTGAGGAATTAGGGAGGTGGTCGTGGGAAGAGTGTCTTGCCTTCCATAGTTTCCAGAGAGTTCTCTGTCTCTTTCCAGTAAACATAAACGACCAACTGGGCGATTGAGTTGTTGCGTCTCAAAGATTATGCCTGGCTTCTTGAAGTTACGCCGCATGACGACAAGTTCTACTGAGCGCACTAAACCATCATCCGAGATGTGAGTTTCGATGATACGACCTGTCTGCCACCGTTTACGTGGGAGGTCTGGATCTACAATAAGCACCATATCTCCGGCGCTGACGTTTTCTTGCTGCGCAAACCACTTAGTTCGAAGTTGTAGCGTGGGCAGATAATGTTTCTCGAAATGGTCAGCGAAACGACGGGATAGCAACTGCATAAGTTGCCAAGTTCGACGGCAGTATTCGTCTCCGTCGGCAATCTCCGATCGTGGGAGCATGGCTACAGGTTTCTTCAGTAGGAAGTGCGCGGGTGTTAGCGCTTCTAAGGAATCGGGACTCGATGAGACTGGCATAAGCGGTCTCTCGTTGAGATAGGCAGCTATTTCCTCCATTAACGTCCGCAAAAGTTCGTCGGTGAGATACGCGCGGCATGGCACTATAAAGTGAAATGCGGTTTTGACACTTCGAATTAATCTCTCCCAACTTCCTCCCCACCAAGGGGCGTCGGCGGCGTTGAAGGTCCAGCTAGACGCTGTTATCCTTAGCTGGTCGTCCACCTGTCTTTGGTTCCAGTCCTTCACGTAAGCCTGTATTTCGTTGTTGGCACCAATGAAGTTCGTTCCCTTATCCGATCTCATGGTATTACTCGTCCCGAAGCGAGCGATCTGTCGTCGTAAACTTAAGACGAAGCTGTTGGTAGATAGATCGTTCACCATATCGAGATGGATGGCTCTACAAGTCATGCACACGAAGATGACACACCATCTCTTGACTATAGTCCTAGCACGATATACTTCAATAGGGCCAAATAAATCTACACCAGTATTAGTAAAAGGTGGTTCATAGAAGCTTACTCGTTCCCTAGGTAATTCTGCCTCTCGCTGTGTTAAAGGCCTACTGAATGCTTTCCTACAGGGTATGCAGTTCCTAAGAACTTGGTTCAGAGCTCTACGGGGTTTATCAAAATAATAGCGAGTTCGAATTTCGCTAAGAATTCGTTCTCTACCAGCTTTACTTTACTGTGAACATCTACAATCATCTTGATTTGTACTTCAAGATTTCTAATAAGTATGGGGAATTTGGTGTCAAAGGATAAGGGCGCATTGGTGAGTCTTCCTCCAACACGTATTAGCCCATCTATCATTGTGCTCGAGAATCGATCCCTTAAGCGCATCTGCGGATTTCTCAACAACAGGAAATACTTTTCGGAATCCTCATAGCATTGCAGGAGTCTCAATATCTGCTTATTGGTTTCTTCATGCTCCTGGTGACTAATTTTCTCCTTTAGAAAACGGTCAGATGTCTTATATTTGGGTAAATTTGTAATAACATGAACTTGTGCAGATGTCAATGGAGCGTTATCACTAGTGGTCTTCGTCCTGGAGTAGTGATGATGAAAACATCGTCTTAAATATGTGACGGCTTTACAAAGCCGATTCCAGGAACTGTAATGATGCATTGCTCTCTGCAGCATGGGTGAGATTCCTTGCGAGACGTCTGGTATTCCAGATTTCCAATCTCTATCTCTAATTTCCACAACAGACTTATTTGTGTTGAGGGATTGTGGATCCGAAGCATCATTCCCGGAAGTATGTAATACAGATAGATCGATAGTCGGTTTAAATAACTTCGATTTACTCGCCCGGGTTTTAGGTTTGACTGTCTCCGCTCCCTTGGCTTGTCTAATCTCTGCCGTAGTAAGGTGAGGAGGCCATTCATCCTCTTCCTTGCTCAGGAAGTCGGGTCCACCCAACCAATCTGGAGTATCTATCAGTTCCTGTGGAGTTGCTCCCCTGGAGGCGATATCGGCTGGATTAATCGTACCAGGGCAATGTCTCCATTGATCTATCTTTGTGCGACTAAGAATAATAGCTACTCTGTTAGTAACAAAAACGCTGAACTGACAGACTTCATTGGTTAGATACTCCAACACGAGTAAAGCGTCGGTCCAATAAACCGTTTTCTCCAGTGGATAGTCGATTTGTTCCGTTACGTTCCGGCCGATGGCTGTAGCGTATAAAGCCGCCTTTAACTCCGCTCGAGGAACCTTTAACTTGTTGTTAATCAATGCCTTAGAGGTAACCAAGGCGACTTTGATTCCATCCGGAGTTTCGACTCGCAGATATGCTACTATACCTATTCCCATGTCGCTGGCGTCTCCAAACACATGGAGTTGATAAGAATACGTAGGAAGAACATGGCCAAAATATGCACGGGAAATTATAAAGTTCTCGATGGCAGGTAGAGAATCTTCCCATTTCATCCATTTCTTTAACAATTCTCCCTTAAGCGGATCGTCCCATGAGTGGTTTTCAAGCCACATTTGTTGCACTAAACTCCGAGCAATCAATATAACTGGGCTAATAAATCCCAATGGGTCGAAATAAGTGCTCAGGATACTTAAACAAATCCGTTTGGTCCGAACTGGATTATCTCGCTGTTTTAACTGAAAAAACAGGATGTCTCTTTCAGTGTCCCACTTCAAGCCTAGTGTCTTGGTTTCAGGAAGATCGTCCTTTATTAAGTCTAGGTCCTTCGTTCCTCGGTCTTCTACCGGTATGGCTTCCAGAAACTCACGGGAGTTGCTAGTGAATTTCGTCAGTCGAAATCCACCTCTTTTCAAACACTCTACCGTTCCTTTCGCGACAGCTATGGCTTCTTCTACTGATGGAAGGGACCTTAAATTGTCGTCCATGTATATATTACGTTTTATGTTGTCTATCACTTCCTTTGAGAAGGAGTCTCGGTTGTCATTCGCAGTGGTTCGCACCACGTAGCAGGCGTTGGAAGGGCTTGATATGATTCCAAAAGCCTGGATGGTCATCCAGTACTCTACCGGTTTCTGATTGAGGTCTCCTTCAGGCCACCACAGAAATCTCAGGCTGTCTCTATCTCTATCCAGCGCCTTGACTTGTAAGAACATTCCTTCTATATCGGAGGCGAACGCGATGGAATATTGTCTTAATCTCAAAAGTATTCCCAACAAAGATTGGAGTAAGTTGGGTCCTGGTAACAACTCGGAATTGAGGGATTGGCCCATATATAGGGCGGAGCCATCGAATACGACTCGTACTTCGTGGGGTTTACCGGGTTTGGGAACGTAATGATGTGTTAAGTAATACGTTCTCTCAGTCACTGGTGTTCCTTCCGGTACTCGCTCCGCGTATCCCTTTGTTATAAATTTCTTCAGCTGAGTTTGGTACATTTCTTTCGCTGAAGCATTAGCTGTAAGGCGTCGATGTAATTGAGCGATTCTTTTCTCTGCCAAGGGTCTGTTATTTATAAATCTAGGTTCTCGTTTTCGAAATGGTAGGCCGATTTCATATCTACCTTGATCCTTTAAAAAACGTGTAGTTGTTTCCTGGATTTGCTTGGCTCTTTCTTCTTCTATCGATAGAGCCTTATCATATGAATTGGGCTCTACCAGTTCCTGAGTAAAGAATCGTACGGCTAGTTCGTCCCGAGTTCTAGCGTTGTAGCGCTCTATCTCATCGTTTAGTTCGTCATTGTAAGCGATGGGTTCCGATGGGCGAATCAGTTGACATAGGTTCACCTGATTTTTCCAAGTTTGGTTTTCTGTAAGTAGGTCGATTGTGTTCTCTTCATCGAAGAGTTGGTAGATGTCATCATTATCTGAGGAGTATGGTGTTCCCTCAGTTAGTTCGTCCACCTCACTGCTCTCCACTTCCCAATCGTTTACTTGGTATATTTGTTCTTGTGGCATTCTCTCTTCGAGAGTCCTGCGGGAAGGGCCAGTAAAGTACCAACCTACTCTAGTTCTTACCGCATAGGTTTGCAGTGGCTGCGGTTGAGCAGGTCGTTTCTCTAATGTTTCGAGCGCCTCGTGCGCGTTTTGGCCGATGAGTATTTGCACTCCAGGATAATCTGTCTGGAATCGAGGTATCTTAAGATGTTGGATGCTCTCATCCTCGTCCCAATTATAAAGGTCTGCTTGAGTAGTAGCGAAGTTCTTTATAGCCACCATTTTTACCGACCTTATACCTTGTGCTCCTAACTTATCCTGGGGGGTGGACAACACACCTACATAGTAGTCTGCCGTTAGGGTAGATTTCCAAACCTGCATAATTCCTGACATATTCAATTTAGTCCGGAATTTGGGTTGTCCAGCAAAGATATCTTCGGCTAATTCTTGATCGATGAATGTTCCTGTGCTGCCGGAGTCAAGGAGTGCGTTCACTATGTAACTGTGGTTAGGACCGTGAACTCTTACCGGCACTACAGGAAATTCTCTGATTCCTACGTTGGAAGTTGGAACTTTCCAAGATGGTTGTTTGGCAAAAGTAGTTGGGGGAAACTCATTGTTGGTGTCCTTTTCATAAGTAAGTGCTCGATACACTGCGGTATTGATTAGATAACAGGATTCGTTGGCGTCGGAGAATTCGTCAGTATAGAATCCTTCCATCTCAGATTCTTGATCAGTGTCGTTTACATCACTGAATTGGACATGTAGTTCGGGCTCACTTACCTGACTCTGTTTGTCTCGTTCGAACTCACTGTGTAACAAGATGTGATGTTTCGCGCCACACTTTGCACACTTTATGTCGGAGTAACAGGTTCGCCGTTGGTGTCCTGGTCTGAGGCAATTATAGCATAACCGCTTATCCCATACGACTGCACGTCTGTCTACAAGGGATTTCTTTAGAAATTCAGCACACGCACTCAAACGGTGGGTACCGTCGCACAGCGCACAGTTAGGTTTTATGTTACTCACTTTACCTTGGGTAAACTGATGCACTCTCGTTCTTTCTTCGGGTTTTCTTCGGTGCATTCTGTTAGGAGACTGAGGAGGGGTCTTGGCAACCTGTTCTCTCCTATCGTTGTTTCGAGCCTTATATTTACTTACATCTTTTGAGGTTTTGTCAACGTAGTAAGATCTCTCAGTGTCTTTCCCGCTGTCCTCTTCCTGAGAAGCTTGGCTTTCGCCGTCGTCAGTGTAACACACCGGTGTTACTCTTCTCCTAGAAGCGGGTTTCTCACTTACCTTATTTTCCGATGTTTTCTCTCTGGACTGCTTGATGAGTTGTAGTTTTACCTCACCATCTAAGAAGGACATGAGATCAGCCATGGTAGGGCTTCGTCGTTGTTGTTCATTCATGTACAACACTTTCTTGTCCCAGCGTGTACATACTCCACCCTTTGGTAAAGTAGAGACTACTGCTCCAATAACCATGGAACTCTGATATTCATGAGACTTACCTAACCAATCCAATTGTCTACAGATCTCTTGAATCTCATCGGAAAACTCTATAATCCCGCTACTAAGGAAGTGTCGGGGGGCTACTAATTTGGCATACAAATACTTAGCTATGTTATCCTTGTTACCATACCTGATGTTTAATGTATCCCAAACTTGTCTTAATCCTTCTGGATGTCCAATAAACTTTAACGCCATTAACTTGGGAGGTCCTTCCAAGCACTTGATGAGGAACCTAAGTTTCTCTCCGTTAGATAGTACAGAGTTCTGTATGCTATCTTTGTAATATTCATTGAAAGGTAACCATTTCATCTCATCTCCATTGAATTTAACGATCTCTCCCACTTTGACCGCTTGGCGGGCTTCTGTTCTAGCCATCTGAGGCGTAAAGCTTTCTTGGGCCATCGTGTTATTTAATATCGAATTATCGTTATATAAATTTCTCGGATCATTGTCAGGTCTATAGGGAATATCATTAATAACAGGTCTATAATCACCCTTAATAGGGTTTGCTATAGGAGTTTCTACTTCACTAGCAGTATAGATGCGTGTAGGCTCCACACCTTCCGCATGTAATACTTCAGACCTAACAGGTTGACACAATGTTACAGGGGGTATTGGTATGCCTTTTTGTATATTGACTAATTTGTCGCGTTCCAGTGCGATACTTTGCTGCACTTCTTGCAACTCTGCCCTACCTTCCCTTACTGTTCCCTTAAGCTGGTGGACAGTCTCCTGCATCTGTCCGAGCAGGAGATTCATCCCCCGCCGTCCCTCCTCTACCCACTCAACCGCCGAAGCGGGAGTCGCCAACATTGTAGCGGGCTGACGCGGGACGACGGGAGACAAATCTTTGATTTCTCTCTCAGCTTCCAGGACAGGGATATTCTCATGGACTGTTCTACCGGCTACAGGCAGTGTAGTACTATGTAAAGGGAATTTAGAGTTAAGCTCTGGAAGTACAGGAGTTTCTAGCACAGGGGTGACTTTGGGAATGACAGGCCTAATTATTTCAGGCTCATCAACTATAGTAGGGAGTCTTTTGACCTTAATAATTTGGTCTGTAGGTTCTATACTACTTAAGTCCGTGCTAGCTAGTTGTCTTCTAACAGCTGGGGGCAAATCAGGCAATTTGTGACGGTGAGATGTTTTTCTACACCTGCTTAGACGAGATCTATTTCCTCCGCCTTCAGGATCGGTGGTTTCGCTTTCTTCCGATGATGTGTATCCCTGGCGTTTGGGAGTAGATTTTCTCATCATCTGCATGTGACTAGCAGTTAACTGTTTATTTATGTTGTCTTGCGTCTCTTGCAGATTTTCCAACTCCAGTTGGGTAGTCTCCTCAGACGCTCTCCGTTCTGCTTCTGCCACTGCCTTTGCTGCCTTTCTTTCCACTTCTGCTTCTGCCATTGCCGCTGCTACTGCTGCTGTCTTTCTTTCCACTTCTGCTTCTGCCATTGCCGCTGCCGCTGCTGCTGCCTTTCGGTCCACTTCTGCTTCTGCCATTACCGCTGCTACTGCTGCCGCCTTTCGTTCCTCAATCCGTCTTTTCTTTACTTGTTCTTCTTGGACTCTAGTGAGGCGGAGTTTTTCATCAAATTCAGCTTGGTTAGCAGCTAACATTTCAGCATCGATTGAGTCTAACACACGCTGGGTTCCTTCACTATTAGGGGAAAGTCCAGACAGCCGTCTCCTCAACTCTTTGTCTCCTAGGAATCGCTGATAGTCGGACAGATAAATGTCTATGGCGTCTCTCGTTCGTGGTCTCTCTGCGGTCTCTTCGCCTTCCACTCGAGAAAGGGTGGCATCGGTTGGTTCTTCATAGGTTAGTCTCTCAGACAGCTGGGATTTCCACTGGTCCGTTTCTTGTACTTTGAGACCTACCCGCTGGAACCAAGTTTTGACAGCAACCTGCAGCGACGTGTCCTGTCTTCTTTTGGAAGTTTCCTCAAAAGCTGATAGGATTAGTCGAATGCGTAGGGTTCTTTCGCGTACTTGGTATAGCAGTTCTTCCTGCTCTTGAGGTCCTTGGGGTTGTCGAAACAGTTGTTCTTCTAATCGCTCTAAGGAGCCGAAGAATCCCTGCACATATCCTGCTGCCGACCTCTTCCAAACAGCTGGATCCATCGTATCTTTAGCCACTCCCATCCTGTGTATATCTTCCCAAGTAGCCTCGGACAGATCTAACGGGAGTCCGGGTCCGGGAAAGTTCCATTGTGACTCGACAATAGACATCAATTCTTCCCTGGCGTATCCCGCATAATTATCTTGGGTCGCTCGCTTATTTCTCGCCCAATCGGCTTGATGTTCTTCCACCGCAATCAATATAGTAGTTAGCACTGCGGCAGGAAGGGTGAGAAGGGGGTCCGAGTAGGCTTTAGCCGCCATCTGCAATCCGCGTTCGGGGGTCAGCTCGACAGTATCCGAATTACTGGAGCTATCGGATCGCTGGGAACAAGTTTCTTGACTAGGCTGTTGCTGCTGTGGGACAGCTGCTTCCTGGTTCCGTTTGACTTGGGCCCGAGTGCCGATGATAGACCTACGGTGTTGGATTAGCTTAGGGTCTGATACTTCTACTGGAGGGATGACCTTTCTTTCAGTAGGAGGTGAGCTGAACTCCTTTCTTAATCGCTCCACACTCCTATCTGTGTCACAGATGGTTGTATCGATTAGACTGTCTGATAGGTTTTGCTGGGTGTCAGACATGTTTAGCTATACAGTTGAATGCTTACTGCTATAGTTACAGTTAAAGCAAGTCTAGTAATTCAGTATGACCGTTGGCTTAGTACCGGTAATTTATTGCAGTATATTAGAATACCGGTATGCACTTATAATTTATATAAGTATTGTAAACTAGGTTTATCACAGAGTACCGGTATATAAATTTAGCACAAATATATAAATATATAATAGGCCTATCGTGAATACCGGTATACAGCTTACACTTATAGTATATATAAGTATAATTATGGACTAGAATTAATTACAGAGTACCGGTATGATTTCAGCTCAAATTTATAGAAATAAATATAATAAGCTTATGGTAAATACCGGTATGTCAATTATTTTAGAATAATTGAATTTCTGAATATTTTAGGGTTACTTGGTTACTTTAACTTACTTTATTACCGTTATTTAAGCAGTAGTCCAACTGATATTGAGACCTAGTTGTTGTATGGCAGGCCTACTATTTATAAATCGTTTGAGTTGATTTATAATAGATATATACCCGTTTAAAAGGGGTTTTGTCAATATTTGAAATAAATGTTATTATTTCTGGGGGAGTCACTACACAGAAGCTGTGCGCTCTCAGTGAAGTGCTACCTATGGGACACTAAAACAGATAATTCTAATTTACCTAAGTTACTTAATACTACAAATTGCTTACGATACGGGTGAGATTAAATCTCTAATTAAACACAACAAAATATTACGTACGAATTTTTAGGGTAATTTTACAGGAAGTCTACAAACCAGTCTAACAAAGGGTTAGAATTCGGTTTATTACAACGGACAGGGTACTATGGTATTTGAAAATAATAAGTAGTAGTAAATATATTGCACTGTCCAGATAGGAAAATACCACCGCCTGACAACCTATAGCCGTATCGCTATAGGTACTACGTTATGTATCACGGAGTGTTCCTACCTAGAAGTTAATTATCGCGGACTACCAGATCCAACGTGCCTATTAACCACTTTACAACACAAATATACTGCCTACACACTAATTACTTTCGGAAAGCACTGTACACTAAACCCTAAATTAGGTACAAGTACTGGTACAACAAATAATCAGTAGTTAAATATACTTGAACAGTTAAAAGAACCACGGCATCTGCTGGAGTGACCGAAGCACAAAGTCACCAGTCTTTTCCTACGCCAAGCAGCCCGTGTAGTACCGGGGTTAATTTAACTATAACGGTATGTGTAACAAACACAATTACTGTAGGAATAAACTTGGGGACATGAATGTTGCGAATAATCGCATAAACTCTGAATAATATATATTACGCTACCCGTACAGAATACTCAAACAAAATACAAACCAAACGCTGGCAGACTACCACCAAGCCTAAATAAACTACAGTATGTGCAGATTCCAAAATGGTTAGTTAGTATGCGTTCTAACACGGTAGTACGACTTATTCTTTAAGAGGGGATTGACCTTACAGCTATGGCTGCCCCAACTTACTAACTGGCACTCTATCGGACAAACTCTACACACGCAGCAATCTCTTCAGACCTAATAATAGCTAGACAACAATCCAGCCTACAAAATATCTGAGTAATAACTATTACGGTACCTGAACAGACCACACAAACAAACACAGGCCAAAACGTTGGCAGAATACTGTCAAGACTAAATAAACTACAGTATGTGCAGATTCCAAAATGGTTAGTTAGTATGCGTTCTAACACGGTAGTACGACTTATTCTTTAAGAGGGGATTGACCTTACAGCTATGGCTGCCCCAACTTACTAACTGGCACTCTATCGGACAAACTCTACACATGCAGTAATCTCTCCAAACCCAACAACAATCCGACAACAGTCCGGCCTACAATTATCTGAACAATCTGAGCAGACTTACACGTCTTCAGCTCAATATTAACTTACATGTAAATAAAACTGACAGAAATAAGTAAGCTCCAAAAGAAACAAGGGGTGTACAGTCCCTAATCTCTTAAACAGCCTACCGGTATGCAATAATCAAATCGAATAATACTAATGTACTTATACTGGAAGTACCGGTTAGGACAGTTGGGCCTACGGACCTACAGAAGTACCGGTTCTGGCAGTTGGACCTACGGACCTACAGCAGTACCGGTTCTGGCAGTTGGGCCTACTGACCTACAGAAGTACCGGTTCAGTTTTACCGGTCGACCGGTACTTTCAACTTTATTGCTTACTGCAATAAAGTCAATAACTGTTATTGTACGCGCTTTTGAAGACCTTTAGCAGTTTAACCTGCCAAAATTTATATGTCTTTTGGTTTATAAATAGACTTTAGAAGATGACAAATATTTAATACCAATAAACACAACATTAGCAGAAGCCAGCCTAGTGCGCGTCCATTCACCCGCTGGATATACCCGGGAGACTGGATTCTGAGGGCTTAGATTATTATTGCAGTGTAAGCTTACTGTACTGTATTATTCGATTGATCGTTAATAAATAATTTCTGACTAATATTATTCACTTTCGGGAAATATTAACAGTTCCTTTAGGACGTGGCGCTCTATCTAGGTAAACAGAGATATGACTTATACTAATCACAACGGCAAGTCGGTAAGGCTTATGATTCACGTATGAGGCGCATTCTTTAGGAAATGCTTAGTTATCAATCATAATCATGCACACTACCGGTAACACACAATACTGCCCACTAATTTGCCGACCGTCAATGATTTTTATCATATATAAAGAGAACAGCAACGGACCAATGTAGTGCTTATCAAATAGCATTAAATTCACTACATACACAATAATATAAGTCGCAATCGCTATATATAACCCGTCTCTCTAACCTGTAGTGTATCAAGAAAATTGGGAAATTTGGGTTCTTTATAAATATTCTCCAAATAATATTCAACCAAACAATAGCAAATAGCAGTATAATAATGTATATTGAACCGATAATGTAAGACTGAATTGCGATCAGTTGATATGATTAGATAAGATATGATAACAGTTATACGCTCTATAATTTAAGCCTACTAATGTTTCTTCTAAAGTATGAAAACGAATTGACTCTAGAGCCGGTGTTCCTGGCCTAGATAGCAACAACACAACAGTATCAAAAAACAGTAAGACTGAACACTCCTAGTATGATCGACCGAATATCTACACATCGACAGAAAAAATCGCTCTGATTGGCTCAAGCCAAACAAAGAACCATGCGTCCAATGGCTGTTTCCATGCCAGCAACCAGCTGCTAGATGTCGCAATCTGAATCATCACGGCTAAGCTGTGAAAGGTATTTGGTGCATTGCAGGTTTTTTGCCTTACCATGTCCGCCAAAACACGTATATAGCAGAATGACTTTTATGTCCGTTAAAACACCTATAACGGTACCTTGCGGGCGAGGAGAATATATATATAGTTATAGAGCCTTTTAGAGTATTCCAGCGCCTAGGGGGGAAACTGGATTGCGAAGCAAAAGGGCCAGTTATATCCCACAGAAGCTTTTACAGCCGTGGATAAATTTATTAACACCCCACTTACAGGGACCGCATGACAGACACGAAACTGGTGTGACCGTACGGGCGGGGGGGGGGGGGGGTAATAATAATGCTATAGTAGACGTCGTTAATATTAATAGTACCGTATTGGATAATCCTAACCAAACCTTTATTGCAGGAAATACCTTACCTAGTAGTAGTAATTTAAATTTAAATCCGAATGATTCTGATATTAATGTAGGAAATAATTCTAATATTAATGTAGTTACGCAAAATAATCCGAATAATCCAAATAATCTAAATAATAATCTGAATTCGAATTTACAAAATAATTCAAGAAACGCAATTGCGCAAAATAATCCGAACAACTTTATTTTGAACGAACAAAATAATTCCGTTTCTAACTTGGGTGTACAAAGTAATTTAACTGGGGTGGAGGATTTAATTGATTTAACCAATAACGGTGCCTGTGGTGCTATTGATGTGAACGCGACGGGCGTGTGTGGCCCGGAGGCCAGCCTGATGGACCGCGTAGTTAACGAGCCAGAGGTGGCGGGGTTGAGTCAACCCGAGGTGGGCCTGGTAGGCCACGTAGTTAGTAGGCAGGAAGCGACGGGGTTGAGTCAACCCGAAGTGGGAATGGTAGGCCACGCAGTTAGTAGGCAGGAAGTAGAGGGCCTGGTAGGCCACACAGTAGCAGAGGGAGAGGCGGGGGTGAATAGACCCAGCCGCAATAGGGTTGATGTGTCGACTAGAGGGGGATATAGCAGCGGGGTGAGAGATAGCGAGGTTAGATGTGGCGAGTGGGGAGGGGGGCTACAGGAGCCCCACAACAGCGAGTTAGCGGCGAAAGGGGGGGGGGGGGGGCAGAGGGTGCCCCACAAGCGTCAACGGATAATGCGCGGGCCGAGATAGGTAAACCGCAACACCCGGCGATGGAGAGTGATATGGGGATTGCGAGTATCCCCAGCGGCGTGCGATCGAGCAGAGAGAGGCAGGTTGACGTCGCGAGAGGGCGGACGGAGCGTCGAGCCCGATCGGAAGAGGGAAGAAGCTAGGAGAGAGGCGGAATTGGCCGACCAGAATGCACGGGAGGGTCGGGAGAGAATAGCAAGAGAGATGCTTGAGCGAAAAGAATTGGAAAAACGCCAAAGCGAGCTTATAGAATACAAAACTAGACGCATGCGCGAGCTGGAACTGGCGCGGATAGGGGCGTCTGAGAGTGGGACTGGCTCGAATATTTTCAAGGAGCCAAGGGCCGTGGATAAATTTATTAACACCCCACTTACAGGGACCGCATGACAGACACGAAACTGGTGTGACCGTACGGGCGGGGGGGGGGGGGGGGGGGGGGGTAATAATAATGCTATAGTAGACGTCGTTAATATTAATAGTACCGTATTGGATAATCCTAACCAAACCTTTATTGCAGGAAATACCTTACCTAGTAGTAGTAATTTAAATTTAAATCCGAATGATTCTGATATTAATGTAGGAAATAATTCTAATATTAATGTAGTTACGCAAAATAATCCGAATAATCCAAATAATCTAAATAATAATCTGAATTCGAATTTACAAAATAATTCAAGAAACGCAATTGCGCAAAATAATCCGAACAACTTTATTTTGAACGAACAAAATAATTCCGTTTCTAACTTGGGTGTACAAAGTAATTTAACTGGGGTGGAGGATTTAATTGATTTAACCAATAACGGTGCCTGTGGTGCTATTGATGTGAACGCGACGGGCGTGTGTGGCCCGGAGGCCAGCCTGATGGACCGCGTAGTTAACGAGCCAGAGGTGGCGGGGTTGAGTCAACCCGAGGTGGGCCTGGTAGGCCACGTAGTTAGTAGGCAGGAAGCGACGGGGTTGAGTCAACCCGAAGTGGGAATGGTAGGCCACGCAGTTAGTAGGCAGGAAGTAGAGGGCCTGGTAGGCCACACAGTAGCAGAGGGAGAGGCGGGGGTGAATAGACCCAGCCGCAATAGGGTTGATGTGTCGACTAGAGGGGGATATAGCAGCGGGGTGAGAGATAGCGAGGTTAGATGTGGCGAGTGGGGGGGGGGGGGCTACAGGAGCCCCACAACAGCGAGTTAGCGGCGAAAGGGGGGGGGGGGGGCAGAGGGTGCCCCACAAGCGTCAACGGATAATGCGCGGGCCGAGATAGGTAAACCGCAACACCCGGCGATGGAGAGTGATATGGGGATTGCGAGTATCCCCAGCAGCATGCGATCGAGCAGAGAGAGGCTGGTTGACGTCGCGAGAGGGCGGACGGAGCGTCGAGCCCGATCGGAAGAGGGAAGAAGAACAGTGGAGTTTAACCGGGAGGTCGACGAGAGATCTCACGAGCGGGAATACTGCACTACGAAGAAAAGAAGGGAAGAGAATAGAAGAAGTGTCGCCGCGAACGATAGGAGAGCGAGGACGGACAGCGAGCCGTCGGTAGTCGAGATGGAAAGAGAGTGTCGGTGGGGTCGAACTTTGGGAGATTGCCGTCGTCCCGGAGAGACGCGACCTGACGAGACGCGTTACGCGTCGAGAGAGGGGTACACGATGTACCGGTACGAAGACGAGAGCAGTAGAGGGGGTCGAAGAGAAACTTTCCGACGGGATACACCTACCGATCGAGAATACGGTAGCCGCGGGGAGGATTATTCAAGAAGGATAAACTTCGATCCCGAGCGACACATACAGACTGTAGGACATACTGTAGGCCTTACTGCACATACCATAGGCCATGCTGACAGGAATAATGTAGGCGATAGGATAGCGCGGACGACGGAATTAAACCCGGAAGTCGCGGAGTACATACCGGCAGGTAGGCCAGAAGATGATAGGCCTATACTGGTACCGGCACAGCAGTATGGCTACAGCATGCAGGGACATAACATATACCCAGGGGAGAGGGGAATTATTGCGGATAGGTGCATGGGCCCCAATATATTAACATCAACCCCAGTACCAAACATACCGGTGGGGGGGGGGACAGGGTGACATTCCCCCATCACAATATCAACAATATACCCCAATAGGAGCAAGAACAACGAACCCCTTGAATGGAAATAGGTCATGCGACACAGAAATATGGAGGGGGCCGCTACCCCCAATGATATACCCAAGCCAGAGGAAGACAGGAAATAGGACGGACGGACCGCACCTAACAGGATAAACTATACAACATCCATCGAACCCATTGGAAGCGCAGGCGATGGGAATGGCCACGTTAATAGATGCGCTAAAGACAAGGATCGAGCTACCACCCGTGGAACCATTTAAATTCGATGGGAGTAGGCCAGAAGAATATCTACAGTTTCGGCGCATGTATAGTAACGAAATACTAACAAAGAACTTGACGCAGGCGGAGTGCCTAAAATATCTCCAAGTATACACACGAGGCCCAGCATACGACATCGTGAGGCAATACCAGGGTATAGAGGGTGGCTTCACGACGGCATGGTGGGCATTGGACAGGGAATACGGTCACCCAGCCAAGATCATCCGGCAAACCCTGAGAGGCATAACATCGGGTGGCCTACAGGATAGTCCCGTTGGCATTAAGACATTCGCGAACAAGGTCGAGAAGGCGCTAATCGTGTTAAAGACGCTAGCCGCGCCATACGAACTCAACGCGTCCAACAACATCACCACGATAGCGTAGGCACTACCGATGTGGCTGCGCAACAAGTGGAGGAAAATCGCTTTCTCCACTCGAGATAGGAAGGGTGCGGAACCGGGTTTAGAAGAAATGTCAAGCTTCTTAAACTACGAAGCTGAACTAATAACCGACCCAGTCTATAGTGAGGACAGCCTGGGAAAGGGACCAAGAACCGATTACCATAGACCGAAACCAGAACACAACACGTCAAACGCATTACCAAGGTCAGGCAATCATTGCCATAAGCAGCGATGCAGGGGACTGCAAGTCCACAGGTAGCCGAAGGTAAGACCACACCATGGAACGGACAGGGGAATAATAACAACACAAATAAATATAACCCTAGTACGCCCAGTAGGCCGAACCCAAACAACAAGAATAGTAGGGACTTTGGTGCAAATGCAACTGCGATACGCAATGCACTGCATAAGGAGGGCTACAACCCAAAGAGCAAATGCCAGCTACATACAAATGCACTTCATCAAACCATGAACTGCAGGTACTGGCAAGCGCTACCCATGGAAGATCAGGTAGAATATGCGGCGAGAAATGAGATCTGCTCGCGATGTGTGATGAGTGGACATAGAGCTAGGCAATGCAAGGAGACGCCGGTCAAGTTCGGTCAAAGGAAAGGCCAAACGATGGCAACGAGCACGGTAGGGGCGAAAAAGAGAGGAACGGTGCTACTTGGGGTAGTACCAGTGCGAGTAATTGGAGAAGGCAATCGATCAGTAACCACACTGATGCTGGTTGATAGTGGAGCTGCCTTCACATTAATCGAGGATTGGGTGGCCGAAGAGATAGGATTGAGAACGAGGCCGAGTAGAATGGCGGTAACAACCATCTCCAGCAAAGATGAGGTCCTGGAGATGAGAACCGGACGGTGCGCCATCGCAGCAATAGCACCAGGATGCGACTATGGGGCGAGCATCGACCCCATCCAAGTGATAGAGTCAATAAACATCAATGCCAGACGGCCAACCAACATCGAGGTCGAACAATATAAATTTGTGGATGATATCGACTTCTCAATCCCAGAGGTGGACGTTAGGAAGGTATCCATCATAGTAGGAATGGACTGCCCAATGGCCCACGAAAGAATGCAAACGGTCTTCGGCGAAGACAAGCAGTGTGACCCGGTGGCGATACTGACACCATTCGGGTGGACGCTGAGTGGCCCAATCAAGAGCAAGATACCATTTAGGATGTCGGAGACATCAGGATGCATGTTCGCGGGAACTATGCAGGAAATGGGTGATGAGAGAGCAGAGGAGCAGCTTAAGAGACTGCTCAGACAGGATTTTGAAGGATTAAAGGAGATCGGGGTCGGGACCTCGGTGGAAGACAAACAGGCTCAACAAAGCGTAGAGGAGTCTATGAAATGCGATGAAGGGCGGTATACCATAGGGATGGTATGGAAGCTACCAAAGCTACCATTGCCCGATAATAAAGGGATGGTGCTCACGAGGCTTCGTAAGTTGACGCAGACACTAAAACGGAGCCCCGAGAAGAATGAGTACATCCACAGAACAATTAAGAAGTACGTCGAGAAAGGATGGGCCGTGGAGTTACCGGTCGACGAACCAAACACGGATAGGACATATTACCTACCACTTCACGTGGCTTTAGACCCGAAGAAAGGTAAACTGCGGATGGTAGTTGACGCATCGGCAAAGACCAACGGAAAATGCTTAAACGACTATCTACTAGAAGGTCCGAACATATACAACTCAGGGATAGAGGTCCTACTTAGATTTAGAAATGTGAAACACGCCTTCACGTGTGACATAGAAGGCATGTTCAACCAAGTCCGTGTAACGGAGGAAGATAGCGACAGTCAACACTTCTTATGGTACAACGGTGACGAAGAACCGTCGATAATACCGACGTACAAGATGATAGTACAGAACATGGGAGCCAAGTCGTCTTCAAGGGGAAGGAGGATAGATACAGCACTAGGGCCGTCGATATGATTCGACGCGGCTTCTACGTAGACGACGGAATGGAGTCTGGAAATACGGTTAAGGAGATACTGTACACCGGGCGCGAGGTTCGCGACATCCTAAAAGGATCCGGCTTTAACCTGACCAAATTCCAATCCAGTTTGGAGGAATTTATCAAGGCGATAGTGGACGAGAGACCAGAATCGACCATGGATAATCCCACAACGGCCAAAGGGCAGGACATGGCGAGCAAGAGGACAGAGTCTCAACAGAAGGCACTGGGAATCGTGTGGAACAGAGAGACAGATGAACTGAAGTACCAGCTGAGCCAGGAGGGCGCAGACATCCACACAAAGAGAGGCTATGTGTCATACATAGCAAGAATATACGATCCCCTAGGTCTAGCATCCCCACTATTAGTCACGGGGAAACAGATACTCAAGAGAGTATACAAACTGAAGGAAAGCAAAGCGAAGCGAAGTCAACGCCGCCAGATTCAGCATCAGTTCCCAAACTAGAATTGACAGCTGCCAGACTAGGAGTTAGGGCCACAGCCTACCTAGTGGATACTATTCCCAACATAGTGGAGACACACTACTGGACGGATTCCATGGTAGTGCTTGGTTGGCTACATAACGAAAGGACGAGATACCCTATATTCGTCACGAATAGGGTGGACGAAATAAGGGCGACCACAGAATTGGAAAGGTGGCACTACTGCCCAAAGGACGAGAACCCAGCGGTCTTGTTATCGAGGGGCGTGGTACGCCACACTTTCTTGAAGAAGGAAGTATTGTGGCAACACGGGCCACAGTTTCTGAGCGACAAGGAGGCCTGGCCGCCGATGAGAAAGGTGGACCCGGGCTCGGGAGAAGCAGTATCAGAGGGAGAAGAGGGAGATTCAGAGGGAGAAGAGATATACTCCCAGATGGTGAGGGAGATAAGGGACGTGCAACCTAAACTAGAAGAACTGTGCGATAACCTGATGGATAAACTCCTCAGATACAGCTCTAGTTGGTATAAGACCAGGAAATTAGTGGCGTACTGGAGAGCCTTCGGGAATTTCCTCGCGGGAGTTGGCAAAGGCAAGAAGATCAGGACAACCATAGATCTGGAAGGAGCGGCTAAAGCAGTCATCAGCTATGAACAACGGAAGAACTACGGCGACGAGGTGGAACGCGTCGGTAAGCAACAGCATCTTCGACGGGACAGCGAGTTAATCACGCTGTCACCACAACTTAATGATGATGGGATTCTAGTAATGAACTCTAGGGTGGGCTACAACAACAGCATCGTTGTACCGCCGAAGCCCATCATCATCCCAACAGGATCGCCAATAGTCCACCAGATTATCTGGGACTCCCACAAGTCGATATTGCACGGGGGCACCAACCGAACCCTTACGGAGATACGGAGGACCTTTTGGGTCAAGCAGTTGAGGAAGAAGGTAAAAGCGGTAGTGGGGCAGTGCCAGACCTGCCGACGAGCGAAGAAGGAGCGAGCCACACAGGAGATGGCACCACTACCGGCGAGTAGGGTAAGACAGCACGACCCGCCATTTACGCATTGCGGTGTGGACATGTTCGGGCCGATAAAGATCAAAGTGATGCGGCACACGGAGAAACGCTACGGTATTATCTTCGTATGTAACAACATGCGGGCGGTAGGGATAGAACTCGCCCAAGATGCAACCGCATCAGCATTCATTAATGCATTAGAAAGGTTCAGAGACCGCAAAGGTGGGACGATCGCAGTAATGTACTCCGACAGCGGAACCAACTTTGTGGGAGCAGAGAACGAGATGGCAGAGGCCTTGGACATCTTGGAAGGGGAGGAATTCAGGGCAGCCATGAGACGACGACAAGTAAAGTGGGAGAGAAGGACGCCGTATGCACCACATACACTGCCAGAGTTGGAAGGTCGCTAAAGCGATAAGCGCAGAGTATTGGAGGAGGTGGATTGAGGAATACCTACCCACGCTTCACAAAAGAAGCAAGTGGAGGAAGTCGAATAGGGAGTTAAGAGAGGGAGATCTCGTAATCGTTACGGATGATACTATCATCAACAACCAGTGGCGGTTGGCGAGAGTTGTAGGCACTTACTCCGATGAGGACGGAAGAGTCCGATCGGTAGAAGTGCGGATAGGTGGCAAGATAGGTTCGAAAGACAGAAAAACCTACAGGAGAGCTGTAGGGAAATGCTGTCTATTAGAAGGGGCACCTTAGAGTGGAGTTAGAGTGTAGTTTAGTCGTCCAAGTCTTGGACTGAGGGGGGTGGGATTGAGGGTGAGACGCCCTTCCCACACATAAAATAAAAAATAAAATAAATAAAAATTAGAGTTAGTTAGTTAGTTAGGAGTTAGAAGGAGTTAGAAGGTACGTAGTACCTAGAGTCAGGAAACAGTTAGTTAGTTAGGAGGTACGTAGTACCGTTAGTTAGAGAGTTAGTTAGTTAGGAGGTACGTAGTACCGTTAGTTAGTAAAGAGAGTTAGTGGAGTTAGTAGAGTCAGAGTAGTAAGAGGGTACGTAGTACCATTAGTTAGTGGAGTTAGAGTAGTAAGAGGGTACGTAGTACCGTTAGTTAGTGGAGTTAGAGTAGTAAGAGGGTACGTAGTACCATTAGTTAGTGGAGTTAGAGTAGTTAGAGGGTACGTAGTACCGCTAGTTAGAGGTATTGGAGTAAGAGTTAGAGGGTACATAGTACCGCTAGTTAGAGAGAGAGAGAGTAAGAGTTAGAGGGTACGTAGTACCGATTAGTAATAGGGGTAGAAGGGATATGTATAATATGGATATTAGTTAGCAGTCAGTAGCGAGAGGGGGGCATATGAGTACAGTTGGATAGATCGTGTAGGCCACGCGACATATACTGCTGTACTGCACAGGCCCATAGAATAGGTCAGAATGTGGATTATGAAATAGAATAATCCATAAACAGTAAATAGTAGAAATAGATCAAAATAAAATAGAATAAGAATAGGGCTAAAAATTTAACAAATTATAGTAACAGTAGGAAAGAAATTCTGGAATACAATAAAAGTAACTGACAAAACTGCAAATTAGGGTACATTTAATAGCTTCAAAATTAAGTAGTAGGGATTTAGGCTATAAGGCGAAATTAGACAAGGAATAGGCCATTATCGGACCGTACAGACCATCCTAGCTGCATCACTCACTTATATTGCGCCTTGGAAAGGCACCACCTTATAGGTGAGCGATCGGGAGAGTTCGAAATGGCGGGGAAGCTGATCAGGAAGAGAAAGGCGGAGTCAGGAGGAAAGGAGATACTGGTGGATTTCACCAAGAGGCATCCGGAAGAGAGGACGAGGGGATACTATGACCGTTTAGGAAAGGGTCACTCAGCATGAGCGCTACAGGACCACTTCAGGGAGATGCATGAACAGCGGCTGGTCGGGACCTACGGGACGCCGTCGCTGGACAACGCGATCTTCGAGCATTTCCACTACGTGATGAAAGGGGACAAGGCGAAGTTCGGGATTCCGAAGTACGCGAGAGAGTCACCGAGGAAAGATTGGAGGAGGTTCATAGAGTCCGGCAACAGGGGAGGATACATGATCCTAGACGACGAAGGGACCGTGGAAGACGAGGAGGGTTCAAGGAGAGGATCGGCAGGATCGGCCAGGACCATACTCCTACATTTGGCCGCGCCAAATGGGGACATTTTCCTATTTGACCTGGGAACGTATGGGAAGAAGGATGGGCCGAAGTTGGACCGGCTGCCGAGGGCGGTGCAGGTCCTAGTAAGGGAGAAGTCGACGACGAAAGTGGGATCGGCGATTCGCGAGGACGCGGAGAGAATCATCGGTCCGGACGCCACCAACCTCCTGGATATGCAGAAGGTCTTCATGGCTATGACAGCACCAGACGGGTTAGGAGTAGTCGGGAACACAGGCCAATGCGGAGCGGTGGCAATGGGCCAGCTATTGGGGCTCGTATGCCACAAACCGATGGACTGGGGGAAGTTCAGGGAGGAATACGGAGCAGAACTAGCGAACTCGCTAAAGTGGGGAGCGAGACCGGGAAAGCAAGAGGTGTATCAATTCCGAAGAGGAGCGATAAAGGTATATCAGAAGCGATATATCCTGCAGGAAGATTGGATAATGATAAGTTTGCTTAACTTATTCATGACCGTGGTTATCGAGAGGGAACCAGCGGCATTTCTGTTATCGGGATCACCCCTAAGCTACAGAAGAGCCTTTAAGACGGCTTTCGACGGTCTGGTAGACCACCCGGGGCTGAAGGGCGAGTCGGTGTACTACAACAGCCGACATCTGGTAGACGGGGAGATAGATACGCCGTATCAGAGATGGGAGGAGCTAGAGACGGATAGACGAGAGGCGAAGCGACTGGAAGAAGTCGCTAGACGGGAAAGGATAGAAGCAGAGGAGAGGGAGGAGGAGGCCAGGACGCAGAGTCACGGCTTCGAGGAACAGGCAGGCTTAGATGAACTTCGTTGGGCTTCATCAGGGAGTTCGGGGGAGTCTCTAGGGCGAGAACTGGGATGGACGGTGGGATCGCCGAAACAGTCAACGTCGGGGTTGCAAGCGATGCCCATACCAGCGGGCGCCGAAGGCGACCAACCGCTAAGGAAGTTAGGGGAGCTAGAGGGATGGAGAGCTACGGGCGAAAGCCAAGGCGGGAAGGGACATAGTGGATCCACCGGGATACCGGGGTTGGAGACACTGCCAGAGGAGGATGAATACGACGACGAGTTCGGAGAGATGCCGCCCATCGGGAGGATAGGCCACTCGGACACGGATTGGGTTGGCGGGAGGGTGGTGACGGCCAGTGGGGCGAGGACCTTCTGGGATAGACCCAGCAAGCGGGCCTGGGTGCACGAGGAACCGGCGATGGATTTCGCGGGGAGCACTATCAGGTTGGGCGAGCAACCAGGGACGGCACCTCGGGTAGTATTCGGGGAGACGATGCCCGAGAGGGGCGAGGAGATCGACGTAGACAGGGACACTAACGTCCAGAAGTTCGCCTACCAGCGACTCCACAGACCGCGGAGATCGCTTGGGACGGAAGACGACGTGGGGCGGGATACATTGGTGCTCGGCTGTGACTACTTTGGGAGACAGACCCACCAGGAAAGGAGCTGTTTGTACCGATTCCAGAAAGGGACTAGTTGTCTCTACTGCCGCGAGTCGAGCCACAGGATGGGGGCGTGTCCACGGTTGCATAACCGATGTTCGAAGTGTAACTTTCGGGGACACTACGAACGCCAGTGCGACCGGATGGACGATGAAGAGAAGTTCAGAATCTTCGAGGAGTGGGCCGACGTTGGGGCCATGACGCGGCAACGCATGAAGGCCCAGGAGTTCAAGTGGGGTTTCTTCCTTATCAATCAGGAGGCTCACTTGGAAATCATAAAGCAGAGGTTACCGTTTACCTATCAAGAGGTAGCAACGGCGGCGTCGTATGCCGGGGTGATAAATACACAAAGGTATTTGGACAGGTGGATGCCATAGAACCGAGGGGAGTTTAGGGATTTCCTGGCGATGCACGTGCCGCGGGCAATGAAGATGATCTTATGGGACACCACCAGGGGGAGACAACAGGGCCACACGGAGGGGCCACCCGCGAAGCGATATCGGGAGCTGATAACGCCGGCACCCAAGGAGCCAACGACCGGGAGCAGTAAGGAGGTGGCGGCGAGAGTCCGAAGACAGAAAGCGGATCCCAGAGGAGCGGTAGTGATCAGGAAACGACCCAGGGAGGAGGACGGCAAAGGGAAAGACTTGAGGTGGTTCCCAAAGTCAGGGGGGATAAACTGAGACTTCGATGTGGTACGCCTGGAAGGCGCCACGTGAGACGTGCGAACTATTAAGTACAAATTTAAGTAATCTAAATAATCAAATAAGTGCAATTTGTATGTACGTACGTAATAGCCAGTAATCTACGAGAATACATACGTTCGAAGTAAGTACTATAGTCATTCAACCTTTCTCAATTAGCTACTGGGACTGGGGGGCCAACTGACTATGGCACTATGGACGAGACACCAGACGATTTCACACTTCTTGAGTGCGACGGCACAGGAGGGGGGTGAGACTCGTCAGAAGGGATGGGGTAGTCAAAGAGGGGTCGAGTGAGGGTGATAGTGCGGAGTACGGAGAGAGTGCGGATGCAATTCAAGTGTGTGGGGGGGGAGGATAAGAGACTGAGTGAGGGACAGGGAAGTCCGAGAGTTAGAGCGAAAGAGAGGAGAAGTAGAGGAGAGTCAGGGTGAGAACAGAGTGGAGTTGAAGCGGCGAAAGTGTTGGGGTGTTAGCTTATTCAATTCCGCTAACACCCCACAAAGTAAGCCGTTAAGCAATATTGGGGGCCACGAGGTTGGGTAATCAACCACTCGTGCCACCCCAACAAAGTGGGAAGGAGAAACACACAATAGGGGTCAGGGGCCACACCCCTGACAGAGAGAGAATAGCAGGAGTGAAGGGAAACACTCCAAAGGGCGCCACCAACAGGGATATCAGCCAATGGGGGGCAGGCACCGGCTAGGTACTGTAACAACGGCCAAACCGTGCAATATATTATTAGGTATCAGTAATCAGTTATTCAGTTATCTCATTTGTGTTAGTCGGTTAGCTAGGGTAGAGCGGAGACTTCTAAGACCGTCCTCGCCTACCACCATTACCTGTACATACTACACTTCAATTGCAATATATTACACCATTTATACTATATCCATTTAACGTCTACATTATACATATCAGAGAATCAATAACACCAGAACTCTCAAACTCTTTCCACACAAACGGCGGGGACGCGTACTTTGAACAACCGCGGATAAACCGGGATCCTCCTTGGATCCCGTCACATGGGGAAACAAAAGTCGTGTGAGAGGAGCGCACGATCGGCCCGACATGGGACGCCAGGCGAACCGGGTAGCATTATCATACCCATAGGGAGCGGCCTGAAAAACCGGCTCCGAGAGAAAATAATACCACCCCACGCCCGATACTAGATCGGGATCCAGCGGAATTGTAGCGCACTTTAGGTGGATGCTATCTTCTCACCGGGAAGATAGCATGGGGGGGAGTGTTAGCGTATTCAATTCCGCTAACACCCCACAAAGTAAGCCGTTAAGCAATATTGGGGGCCACGAGGTTGGGTAATCAACCACTCGTGCCACCCCAACAAAGTGGGAAGGAGAAACACACAATAGGGGTCAGGGGCCACACCCCTGACCGAGAGAGAGTAGCTGGAGTGAAGGGAAACACTCCAAAGGGCGCCAACAGGGATATTAGCCAATGGGGGGCAGGCACCGGCTAGGTACCGCAATAACGGCCAAACCGTGCAATGTATATTATTAGGTATCAGTAATCAGTTATTCAGTTATCTCATTGTGTTAGTCGGTTAGCTAGGGTAGAGCGGAGACTTCTATTACCGTCCTCACCTACCATCATTATCTGTACATACCGTAGTACTTCAATTGTTATCTATCCATTTTATACTATACCTATCTCAACGTTTATATTATACCTTCATACATATTACCGAACATCAGAACTCTTAACGAACCTTTTCATATACACGGCGGGGACGCGTAGGTAGAAAACTCAAACGGATAAATCGGGATCCGTAGATCCCGTCACATGTGGTACTGTAGTACTGTAGTACTGTAGTACTGTGGTACTGTACAGTACTGTGGTACTGTAGTAAACATTTTTGATCGAATAGGTACCACATATTATCCAAACATTTCTGTATTTACATTTATGGAAAAAAATGTAAATTTATATATTTTCATTATATCAATGAAAAAACAGTCATAAAAGATCACATTTTCACATATCAATAAATTTTGTGAAAATAAATCTTTTCTTTGTTTCCATTTCAACGAATGAACGAAAATTATACTAGTGGGAGAAAATCATAATTATATTTTTTATTTATTACAATATATATTTAACTTACATTTATTTTATTAAACAAGGAAGTTCATTGATAGATATATAAGTTAATAAGAGTAACATGTATGTGTAATAAAAATATAATGCAAAATATGTAATAATAATTAAATTCGACGAACTATTTCTATATCGTCTACAAAATGTCCAATAGACAGAAACGGTGCCTTGTAGGCCTACGTCCTTACAATTTTCCACTTCTGAACAAAATTATATTATATAATAATATTATATAGTGCACGATTGTATACAGAATCAGTAAGCTTTAAATAAGATACGTTTGTGTCTTAAATTATCACTAAGGTTTCACCTATTAATGTGACTGATTAAATAGTGCGAAGTTATTACGAAAATGTATGAAATAGGAAAGAATTCTGTTTTAAAATTACATTTTTAGTTCGCATTATGTTCGCTAGGTGGGGCTTGATAACTGCGCAACAGGGCTGTTAGCTGAAAAGGAAGCTCTAACTCAAATCTCATTGGCTAGAAATGTTACTTCTTACAGCCTGTATCAATGAGATGTGTGTGTGAGGTTTAGAGGCCATCACAAACATTCTGGCCACACAATCTCTTGTACTACGACAGCTACTAGAGTTTCTTTTCCTTTTACATGGGTATGGGAGGATTGTTTATTTCCGCATTAATTAATCCTACTTACTTCCGCTTTAACCCCTACATTTCGTTTAATTAATCTTAATCCCTTCAGATTTTTTCGTTTCCTTCTAATCCTTTGTTCTGTTTTGATATAATTATGACATTCGATGTCGATGTCATTATCAATACATTTTTGTGGTCGCCAGGCTCTGGCTCCTGTTCAGTTCCAGATACCATAAATCATATTTGTCAGCTCCTGCTCAACTTATATAAGTGTAGCTCTGTACATAACTTACTTGCTTCTTATTAGCTTAGCTTATTTCTTTAAAAGACGCATAACTTTTGAATTTAATTGAAATGTAAATTAATAATTATAGTAATAGTATGAGTACTTACTTACTCTACGAGTTTCTAGCCTAATAATACCTTTTACTTTTTCTTTCAACACTAGGTTAATAATTGGATTGTGTTGTTAAACATACACTTCCGTATTTAATATTAACCAAATTAAATAGGGAAGGCCATGCAATTTTTTCACTATGAAACTGTTGTATTTATTTTTCTTTACGTCTTTGTCTTTTGTCTTATACTGTCAGATACTTATGCAGTGGGCAATGCTCACAACGACGGAATATAATAACCGGTGCTGATATGTGATATTGACTCTCCTTTATTGATTTGGTTAAAATAGTTTGCCTCTGTAACCTGTTAATTTCCCTTAATTAATTATTAATATTGTTGATCCACCCAGTTATAATTTTCGTCAATGGTACCTCCTCCATTTGTGTAAAAATTGATAAAAAAATGGTACTGTTCACAGCTGTGTTCTAGAAATGATTTTTGATGTAACTAATTATTTTATGTAACTACAATAATTATTACAGTGACAAAACCACCTGGTGGTTCAAATTAATTAATTATATTTAGACTACCGGTATGAAAGTAGGCCTACTTTTGATATAATGTACAATGGTTTTATCAATATAACCCAAGGTGAGTGTATATATTATCTCAATCGTTGCTGATTCCAGCCTTGTCCAGTCCACCTCACTACACCTGAGCAATTATTCCATTGCCTGACTGCGGTAGGCATAGACTGCGGCTACACATTAAAAGTTACGATACCTATCTCAATTGGATACAGCGAGACAGGGGGGTAAACTGGACGCAAATCCCATCTTGGCGAATTAATATCTCGCCTCAATGTTAAATTCTCAATTTAGGGAAAGGAGCAGGTTAGAGTGGCATGTTATTCTAACCAAAACAATAAACGAAATGCAATAGAACAGGTTATAATTTTATTTTTGGGAGCAATCAGCTGTTATTTGCGTCGAATTTTCTATGGTGAGGTATGAATATTTATCGCGTCGAAAGCCAGTACATAGTAGATGACATCTCCATCATCTCAGCTATCATAGATTTTAATTATTTGAAGTGATATGTGTTAAGAAATCAGTGTTTAATTGATCTATACGACTTTATTTATGCCCAATGAATTTATGCTTCCCACACACACATTGACTCTGACAGGGTAATTTAGTAATATATTTCAATATAATTATCCATAAATAAAACTTGGATATAAAATGTAAAATCGGGATGCAAAAGA
>JAUCBJ010007916.1:0-16472 GCA_032718475.1 Nemertoderma westbladi
CTGCTTCTGCCACTGCCTTTGCCACCTTTCTTTCTGCTTCTGCATCTGCCGCAGCCGCCTTTGCTGCTATTCTTTCTGCTTCTACTTCTGCCGCCGCTGCCTTTCTTTCTGCTTCTGCATCTGCCGCCGCTGCCTTTGCTGCTATTCTTTCTGCTTCTACTTCTGCCGCCGCTGCCTTTCTTTCTGCTTCTGCATCTGCTATAGCCTCCGCCATAGCCGCCGTTTTTTGTTCCTCTATCCTTCTTTTCTTTATTTGTTCTTCTCGGACTCTAGTGAGGCGGAGTTTTTCATCACATTCAGCTTGGTTTGCAGCTAACATTTCGGCATCGATCGAGTCCAATATAAGCTTGGTTCCTTCACTATTAGGGGAAAGTCCATGCAGCCGTCTCCTCAACTCTTCGTCTCCTAGGAATCGCTGATAGTCGGACAAATAAATGTCGATAGCGTCTCTAGTTCGCGGTTTCTCGGCGGCCTCTTCGCTTTCCGCTTGAGAAAGGGTGACATCAGTTTGTTCTTCACAAGTTGATCTCTCAGCCAGCTGGGATTTCCACGTGGCCGTTTCCTGTACTTTGAGATCTACCCGATGTAACCAAGTTTTGACAGCAACCTGCAGCGACGTGTCCTGTCTTCTTTTGGAAGTTTCCTCAAAGGCTGAGAGGATTAGTCGAATGCGTAGGGTTCTTTCGCGTACTTGGTATAGCAGCTCTTCCTGCTCTTGAGGTCCTTGAAGTTGTCGAAACAGTTGTTCTTCCAAGCGCTCCAAGGAGCCGAAGAATCCCTGCACATATCCTGCTGCCGACCTCTTCCAAACAGCTGGATCCATTGTATCTTTTGCCACTCCCATCCTGTGTATATCTTCCCAAGTAGCCTCGGACATATCAAACGGAAGTCCGAGTCCGGGAAAGTTCCATTGTGATTCAACAATAGATCTCAATTCTTCCCTGGCGTATCCCGCGTAATTATCTTGGGTCGCTCTCTTATTCTTCGCCCAGTCGGCTTGATGTTCCTCCACCGCAATGAATATAGTAGTTAGCACTGCAGCAGGAAGAGTAAGAAGGGGGTCCGAGTAGACTGTATCAGCCGTCTGCACTTCATGTTCGGGAGTCAGCTCTACAGTATCCGAACTGCTGGAGCTATCGGGTCGCTGGGAAGTAGGTTCTTGACCAAGATGTTGCTGCGATAGGACAACTGCCTCTTGGTCCCGTTTTACCTGTGCCCGAGTGCCTATGATGGACCTATGGTGGACTAGCCTAGGGTCTGATACTACTGGAGGGATGACCTTTTTTACAGTAGGAGGTGAGCCGAACTTCTCTCTTATTCGCTCCACACTCCTATCTGAATCACAGATAGTGGTCTCGATCAGACTGTCCGACAGGTTTTGCTGAGTGTCAGACATGTTTAGTTATACAGTTGAATGCCTACTACTATAGTTTCAGTTAAAGCAAGTCTGGTAATTCAGTATGACCGCAAGCCTAGCGATTTATTACCGGTACCGTTACTCGGTGTAACGTGATATATATACAATATATTAGAATACCGGTATGCTTATAATATATAAGTGTTATTACAGACTAGATTTGTCACAGAGTACCGGTATAATTTTAGCACAAATATATATATATATAGTAGGCCTATAATGAATACCGGTATACAGCTTACACTTATAGTATATAAGTATAATTCTGGACTAGAATTAATTACAGAGTACCGGTATGATTTCAGCTCAAATTTATAGAAATAAATATAATAAGCCTATGGTAAGTACCGGTATGTCAATTATTTTTAGAATAATTGAATTCCTGAATATTTTAGGGTTACTTAGTTACTTTAACTTACTTTATTACCGTTATGTAAGCAGTAGTCCAACTGATAGTGAGACCTAGTTGTCGTATGGCAGGCCTACTATTTATAAATCGTTTGATTTGATTTATAATATTTATATACCCGTTTATGGGTTTTTGTCAATATTTGAAATAAATGTTATTATTTCTGGGGGAGTCACTACACAGAAGCTGAACGCCTCTCAGTGAAGTGCTATTTATTTGACACTAAAACTGATAATTCTAATTTACCTAAGTTACTTAATACTACAAATTACTTACGATACGGGTGAGATTAATTCTCTAATTAAACACAACAAAATATTACGTACGAAATTTTTTAGGGTAATTTTACAGGGAGTCTACAAACCAGTCCAACAAAGGGTTAGATTTCTGGCTATTACAAAGGACAGGGTACTACGGTATTTAAATAATAAGTAGTAGTAAATATATTGTACTGTCCAGATAGGAAAATACCACCGCCTGACGACCTATAACCGTATCGCTATAGGTACTACGTTATGTATCACGGATTGTTCCTACCCAGAAGCTAATAGAGCTAACGAATGTGCCTATCAACCACTTTACAACACAAATATACTGCCTACACTAATTACTTCGGACAGCACTGTACACTAAACCCTAAATTAGGTACAAGTACCGGTATAACAAATAATCAGTAGTTAAATATACTTGAACAGTTAAAAGAACCAAGGCATCTGCTGGAGTGACCGAAGCACAAAGTCGTCAGTCTTTACCTACGCCAAGCAGCCCTGATGTAGTACCGGGGTTAGTTTAACTATAACGGTATGTATAACAAACACAATTACTGTAGGAATAAACTTGGGGACATGAATGTTGCGAATAATCGCATAAACTCTGAATAATAAATATTACGCTACCCGTACAGAATACTCAAACGAATACAAACCAAACGCTGGCAGACTACTATTAAGCCTAAACGAACCACAGTATGTGCAGATTCTGAAACTGTTAGTTAGTATGCGTTCTAACACGGTAGTACGACTTACTCTTTAAGAGGGGATTGACCTTACCGCTTATGGCTGCCCCAACTTACTAACGGCACTTGATCAGACCAACTCTACACACGCAGCAATCCCTTCAGACCCAAGAATAGCTAGACAACAATCCAGCCTACAAATATTTGAGTAATAACTATTACGGTACCTGAACAGACCACACAAACAAACACAGGCCAAAACACTGGCAGACTACGATCAAGCCTAAATAAACTACAGTATATGCAGACTCTGAAACTGTTAGTTAGTATGCGTTCTAACACGGTAGTACGACTTATTCTTTAAGAGGGGATTGACCTTACCGCTTATGGCTGCCCCAACTTACTAACGGCACTTTATCAGACAAACTCTACACACGCCGTAATCTCTCCAAACCCAACCACAGTCAGACAGCAGCTCAGCCTACAATTATCTGAACAATCTGAGCAGGGTCACACGCCTTCTGCTCAATATTAGCCTACTAGGAAATAAAACTGACAGAAATAAGTAAGCTCCAAAAGAAACAAGGGGTGTACAGTCCCTAATCTCTTAAACAGCCTACCGGTATACAATAATCAAAATCGAATAATACTAAATGTACTTGTACAGCAGTACCGGTACCGGTGATGACAGTTAGGCCTACTGACCTACAAAGTACCGGTTCAGTTTTACCGGTCACTACGGTATTTTGCAACCTTATTGCCTACTGCAATAAGATTGTAAACTGTTACTGTTCGACAGAACAGTATTAAACTGTATTTAATGCCTACACTTGCAACCTTATTGCCTACTGCAATAAGATTATAAACTGTTACTGTTCGACAGAACAGTATTAAACTGTATTTAATGCCTACACTTGCAACCTTATTGCCTACTGCAATAAGATTATAAACTGTTACTGTTCGCGCTTTTGAAGACCTTTAGCAGTTTAACCTGCCAAAATTTATATGTCTTCTAGTTAATTAAAACCACTTTAGCATACGACAATATTTTATGCTAATACGCAAAACATTAGCCGAAGTCAGCCCATGCGCGATCATTCACCCGATGGATCTACACCCGGGAGACTGAATTCGGATGCTTGAATTGTATTATTACAGTGTAAGGTTGCAGTGTATACCTAATGTATTATTCGATAGATCGTTAATAATTAATCTCTGACAGATATTATTGGCTTTCGGGAAATATTAACAGTTCCTTTAGGACGTGGCGCTTTATCTATTTAAACAGAACTAAGACTTATACTAAAACGCAACGATACTGCTTATGATTAAAGTATAAAGCGTATTCTTTAGGAAATACTTTGTTACCAATCACGATCATACACACTATTCTGCCGACAGTCAGTACATTTGATCACACATAAAGAGAGCAGTAATTGACTCACGTAGGGTCTGCTAAATAACATTGGATTCAATACACACCACATTAATATAAATCGCAATTGTTATGTATAGCCGGTCTCTCTAACCTGTAGTGTTATCAAGAAAATTGGGAATTGGGTGATTTGTCCGTATTATCCAAATAGCAATATTTCCATCAACAAATAGGTACAATTAATAACTGACGGTAAAATAACAGTACAAGCAATATGATTAATGCAGTTAAGATTGATTAAATTGATCGGTAGTTAGTTAGGTAACAGTTTATACTTTCGATAATTCAAGCAGTTTACAAAAGGCCGGTGTTTCTGGCTTAGACAGCAATAACAACAAAGTATCAAGAAAAAACAGTAAGACTGAACACTCTCCTTATGATCGGCAGAAAAGCTACACGTCGACAGGAAAAATCGCTCTGATTGGCTCAAGCCAAACAAAGAACCATGCATCTAATGGCTGTTTCCATGTCAGCAACCAGCTGTTAGATGTCGTAATATGAATCATCACGGCTAAGCTGTGAAAGGTAGTTGGTGCATTACAGTTTTTTGCCTTACCATGTCCGCCAAAACACGTATATAGCAGAATGATTTTTATGTCCGTTAAAACACCTGTAAAGGTACCTTGCGGGCGAGGGGAATATATATACAGTTAGAGAACCCTTTTAGAGTATTCCAGCGCCTGGGGGGGAACTGGCCAGCAAAGGCAAACGTATCAGTTATCCCACAAAAGCTTTTACAATCCTTCCAGACTTCCCGATCCTACTACAAATACTAGGTTAAACGAGCGCGGACATTGGAAATGAGATCCTTCCAGACTTCCCGATCCTACTACAAATACTAGGTTAAACGAGCACGGACATTGGAAATGAGATCCTTCCAGACTTCCCGATCCTACTACAAATACTAGGTTAAACGAGCACGGACATTGGAAATGAGGTCCTTCCAGACTTCCCGATTCTACTACAAATACTAGGTTAAACGAGCACGGACATTGGAAATGAGATCCTTCCAGACTTCCCGATCCTACTACAAATACTAGGTTAAACGAGCACGGACATTGGAAATGAGATCCTTCCAGACTTCCCGATCCTACTACAAATACTAGGTTAAACGAGCGCGGACATTGGAAATGAGATCCTTCCAGACTTCCCGATCCTACTACAAATACTAGGTTAAACGAGCACGGACATTGGAAATGAGATCCTTCCAGACTTCCCGATCCTACTACAAATACTAGGTTAAACGAGCACGGACATTGGAAATGAGATCCTTCCAGACTTCCCGATCCTACTACAAATACTAGGTTAAACGAGCGCGGACATTGGAAATGAGATCCTTCCAGACTTCCCGATTCTACTACAAATACTAGGTTAAACGAGCGCGGACATTGGAAATGAGATCCTTCCAGACTTCCCGATCCTACTACAAATACTAGGTTAAACGAGCACGGACATTGGAAATGAGATCCTTCCAGACTTCCCGATCCTACTACAAATACTAGGTTAAACGAGCACGGACATTGGAAATGAGATCCTTCCAGACTTCCCGATCCTACTACAAATACTAGGTTAAACGAGCACGGACATTGGAAATGAGATCCTTCCAGACTTCCCGATCCTACTACAAATACTAGGTTAAACGAGCGCGGACATTGGAAATGAGATCCTTCCAGACTTCCCGATCCTACTACAAATACTAGGTTAAACGAGCACGGACATTGGAAATGTGATCCTTCCAGACTTCCCGATCCTACTACAAATACTGGGTTAAACGAGCGCGGACATTGGAAATGAGATCCTTCCAGACTTCCCGATTCTACTACAAATACTAGGTTAAACGAGCACGGACATTGGAAATGAGATCCTTCCAGACTTCCCGATCCTACTACAAATACTAGGTTAAATGAGCACGGACATTGGAAATGAGATCCTTCCAGACTTCCCGATTCTACTACAAATACTAGGTTAAACGAGCACGGACATTGGAAATGAAATCCTTCCAGACTTCCCGATTCTACTACAAATACTAGGTTAAACGAGCACGGACATTGGAAATGAGATCCTTCCAGACTTCCCGATCCTACTACAAATACTAGGTTAAACGAGCACGGACATTGGAAATGAGATCCTTCCAGACTTCCCGATTCTACTACAAATACTAGGTTAAACGAGCACGGACATTGGAAATGAGATCCTTCCAGACTTCCCGATTCTACTACAAATACACCGTTAAACGAGCACGGACATTGGAAATGAGATCCTTCCAGACTTCCCGATCCTACTACAAATACTAGGTTAAACGAGCACGGACATTGGAAATGAGATCCTTCCAGACTTCCCGATTCTACTACAAATACTAGGTTAAACGAGCACGGACATTGGAAATGAGATCCTTCCAGACTTCCCGATCCTACTACAAATACTAGGTTAAACGAGCACGGACATTGGAAATGAGGTCCTTCCAGACTTCCCGATTCTACTACAAATACTAGGTTAAACGAGCACGGACATTGGAAATGAGATCCTTCCAGACTTCCCGATTCTACCACAAATACTAGGTTAAACGAGCACGGACATTGGAAATGAGATCCTTCCAGACTTCCCGATCCTACTACAAATACTAGGTTAAACGAGCACGGACATTGGAAATGAGATCCTTCCAGACTTCCCGATTCTACTACAAATACTAGGTTAAACGAGCACAGACATTGGAAATGAGATCCTTCCAGACTTCCCGATCCTACTACAAATACTAGGTTAAACGAGCACGGACATAGGAAATGAGATCCTTCCAGACTTCCCGATTCTACTACAAATGCTAGGTTAAACGAGCACGGACATTGGAAATGAGATCCTTCCAGACTTCCCGATCCTACTACAAATACTAGGTTAAACGAGCACGGACATTGGAAATGAGATCATTCCAGGCTTCCCGATTTTCCATAGTTGTCGTAATTTCGTTTCTCTCAAGTTCAGTATCCCATTCAAGTTGATATATAATCTACAGTATATATATGTGGCTGGCCACGAGAAAAGGGACCTTATGTCGCAAAACCTGATTCTGAGATAATCGCGTTTAAAGTTTCCCTCTATTTTTGAACAAATTTAATTGGATTATCAATTTAGAAATGTATAAAACGATGAGGGAAATTCAAATTGGTTCTGATATTCAATATACCTAGGAAAGAACTAATTACAGGAAGCAATATAAGATGTTGCAGTGTTGTATATAACACTGTCTTAGGGTTTTCATGTCTGAATTTAGGACTGTAATAAATTGTAATTGTACTACTGTAATATGTAGGTACTGCAGGCTTACAGTTATTTTTTAAATGCAATATGGCTGTCATATGGCTGTCTTAATTTATCTTCGTTAGTTCTTAAATTTTGTAATCCCAATAAAGAATTCAAAATACAAATAATTTTAAATTTTGTTAAAAAAATTTATCTTTTTGAAAATATTTTAAATTTAAAAAAAAAATTTTTTTTGGTTACATGTTTTTTTGAAAATTTTGTCAAATTTTTTTTTTAATAGTTCATGAACAATATTAATAGTTTCAAAGTG
Organism: Nemertoderma westbladi; assembly: GCA_032718475.1. Lineage (NCBI taxonomy): Eukaryota > Metazoa > Xenacoelomorpha > Nemertodermatida > Nemertodermatidae > Nemertoderma > Nemertoderma westbladi. The sequence goes on from JAUCBJ010007916.1 coordinate 7,782, forward strand.
TTAAAAGTTGTTCAAAAAGCCGAATAACATTGAGTTTCCTGACTATATAGTAAGAATTGCTATGATATTATTAATATTTTCCATTTTTTTAAATAATTGCTTATTATAACCGCTATTAATAAAATTTTTTTGCTACCCGATTCACCTTCACATAAATCGCTATAACTTTTTTTTGGAAATAGATATTGAGACACCGTTTTTTTTGTTAAAATCTCTGGAAAATTCTGCATCTCATAGGCCTAATAACTCAAAATCGACCTCCGGTGACATAAGGTCCCTTTTCTCGTGGCCAGCCACATATGTTAAAGCGGGTACGTTTTCCATGTGTTGGTTTCCAGCAAAGTAAATCTGGTATGACCTCGTCTTTACTTCGCCCGGGCGACGACCGAGCAGGTATTTCTCCTGGAGCGTTCTCATACTCATATCTTTCAGTTGCGGGAGTAAACCGCTTGTGGTCGCCGTTGGTTGATTACCTCCCGCCGACCTTGTCAGCATGTCTAGCCGTTGGTTGATTTACCTTCCGCCTATCCATGGCCTACAGCTCTGCTGCCGACTGTAGGGGTCCTTTTGTTACACCCTGAAGCAAGTGTGCCTCCTGGGTTAGGTTACCTAACACTGGTAGAGGAGCATCCAGTATAGACAGGGCGGGGCGTGTATCATCTCTAATGCAGATGCGTATCAAGCCTTTGCCTTCAATGGTGCCCTAGGCGCTATAGCCCTCAATGACTTATTTAGTTGAAGGGGCTAAACCAACCCACTCTTGATCAACTAAATAATGAATAGGCTATGCTTATCGGGCCTGCCCTACTGGGCTGACAGCTACAGGTAGTACCACATTACTGCCATAGTGGTAGCAGGATGGGGACCTGACCTGACCTGACATTAAAACTTAGAAGTGATACGAACTTAGATCCTTCCAATACGAAGTTAGATCCTTCCGATACGAACTTAGATCCTTCCCATACGAACTTAGATCCTTCCGATACGATCTTAGATCCTTCCGATACGAACTTAGATCCTTCCGATACGAACTTAGATCCTTCCGATACGAACTTAGATCCTTTCCCATAAGAACTTAGATCCTCAACATACGAACTTAGATCCCACCTTGCATATATTGCTGTACCGTAGGTGTATTATTGTGAAATGTCATTCCTATAGGCCAGCAGACCTTACTGTAAGTATTATTGAAGGGAAGCGAAATTAGATCCTACCACCAAAACATTGCGACGAATTAGCTATTATAATTGTCAAATTATAGTTTTAAAGCGAGTCACTAATCGCAACTACTTGAGTGCATGCCTTTGCATTAGATCATTAGAAGTACGTTATATACTTAGTATTCCTACAGTAATTATCATGAACGGGAGGTTGGTTTCTTGGAATATTCTTCCACATCGTTTGGACCGCCCATGATCAGTTTTAAAACTCAATAATATATTATTATATAATTAATATATTATTATTAATGATAATATCCCGTGGTCTAAAGTTTCAAATGCCTTTCTTCAAGTCAATAGAAATTATACAACCAGTATTCTGTGAGTCTAGTGCTTCTTGTAGGCGTTCTTTTATTGTTACTATGGCATCTGTCGTAGTAAATTTTTTTCTAAATCCGTATTGAGAATCGCATAATATAGAGAGAGTATTTGTTTAGGTAGCTCAGTAATTGTGTATTAATTATCCGTTCGTATAATTTACTAAATAGTGGTAGAATAGATATGGGACGGTAATTATTTTTGTCAGTAGGATCTTCGGTTTTGTAAATATGGGTGTAATTTTTGCACGTTTTAATATTTTGGGGAAGAAGCCATGTTGTATTGATAAATTATCCCTGCAATTTAGCTGTTTAATTCACTCAAGTCTTCAAGAAACATTTCCTCCAATATTGTTTTACCTTAACCCTATTAGTACTGGGCTATAAAATGTTGTACAAATACCGGGGGGGGGGGGGGGGGGGGAGGGGGGGTTATATTGACTCTGGATCCGACCGAAAAAAAAAAATTTCGAAAAAATGTACTGGGGTGGTTATATTGCAGCAAAAAAATTACAAGTAGGGCACAATTTTCACAAAATTTTAAAAGTTATATTTTTCGGCTAATTGTTTTTCAATACAGGTTTTCTGGGGCGCAAAATACATTGGAAAATATTTAAAAATGATATGATTACTATAAATGGCTGTTTAGTTCTCTCTGCGTAGGAAAAAAAAAAAGAAAAAAACAAGTAACCAGCACTTTTCAGTTCGAACACAAAATTTTTAAGTCGTGGGTAGCACCCCCCCCCCCCCCCCTATTTTGCAAATTGACAAAAAAGTTTTTTTTGTTCTATCATGTGCCAAATTTATTGGAGATTTCAAATCTGCAAGCAGTTTTCTCATATCTTTTCTCAAACTCAAGTTATTACCCAAAACGTAAGAGCTGGTCTGAGTTTTGAAAAGCCTTCGAGCAGCACTATATATTACAATTGTAAGGGGCCCTTTTCATAAAAAAGGCTCTCACGTTACAGATATGAATAAAATTGCTAGAAAGTTGTTTTACTAGTTATATGTTTAGCAAACATGAAAAATTTCATAGAATTTCATTCATTTTTGACAAAGTTATTGTTGAACATAAAAAAGTGGTATTATCTAAAATAGCGGGAAGGTTTGAATTGTTCCTTAAACTTTAAACACCCATATCTCAGAATGACGTTTTTTCATGAAAAAGGCTATTTCTCCGGCAATTTTAAATTAAATGAGTTAAAATTTGGTACACTTGTTAAGATTACCCTTCTCCATACTTCTTCTGAACAAATTTGGTTGGGAATGGCCTGGTGCCTTTTTATCTCAAAAAGGCCCAAAAAAGGCCCTTTTTTGGGGCCTTTTTGTTCTAAAAAGGCTCCAGAGCATTTGTGGCAAAATCTGTTCAGAAGAATTGGATGCAGGATTCTTCTGAACATATATTCCAAATTTCGACAAATTTCAACAAATATTGGTGGAGAAATAGCCCTTGGCGCAAAAAGGCACTTTTGGCCATTACGGAGCCATTTTGGGGCCAATTTTAAAAATATTTGGTTTGGTTATTCTCAAACAGTCCAGACGATGTTTAGTAGCTCAAAAAATAATTTTCACCCAATTTTATGGTCCAGAGACACAAAAATGTGAGGTTCAATTTGGGGGTTTGGGCAATTTGGGGGCTTATACGATGCTATAAATTCACATTTTCAGACTTTCTAAGGCGCTGATTCTAATGGAACACATTTCTAATATGCCAGATCATTGCTACTTGTATTTTTCGGCGTAATTTGGCAAATTTTGGTGCTAGCACCAAATTTCGTACCCATCACCAAAAAGTACAAGTTTGCGATGTCCAGTGCTGTTTTTATTGATTCCATCGGATTCAGGACCCTCATAAACCTGAATAACGCAAGAAACAAGATGATACTATCAATTTGCTTATTTTCCAAAATTTGGTGCTGGCACAACAATTTTTACCCTCCGGCGAAAAATACAAGTTTGAAAACTCTTATGAAATTTTTACTGATTCCATTGAATTCAGAAGCCTCGCAAACCCGTATCAAGAAACAAGGTGACACAAACAATTGATATATTTGGTGGTTTTCAAAATTTGGTGCTAGCACCACATTTTGCACCCACTTCCGAAAAATACAAGTTTGAGATGTCTAGTTTGATAATTATATATTCCATTGAATTCAGAACAGCCATAAACCTCTAAAACGCAAGAAATAAATTTTCACAAGCAATTTTATCTATTGAATGGATTTTCAAAATTTCGTGCTAGCACCAAAATTTGCACACAGCACCGAAAAATACAAGTTTGATACGCATGGTGCAACTCGTATATATTTTATCGAAACTAGAAACCCAAAAAACACAAATTGCGTAAATAACAAGTTTTAAACAATCAATTTACAAAATTGACATATTTCAAAATTTGGTGCTAGCACCAAAATTTGGCACCCGCCGAAAATTTCGAAATTTGTTTTGTAAAGTTTGAAATTTCGAAATCAATTTATATGAATTCCATCCAATTGCTAACACCAAAAAACCGGTGTAAATCAATAAAAGTGCCAAAAGTAGGGTTAAAAAATGGTGCCATAACTCGAAAACTACCCAATATTTTTGAAAACAGTTTTCACTACTAGGAAAACAATAGATTTTTAGGAATAGTCATAAAATTTCAGATTCCCAACTGCGTTTGTTTCAAAATTATAATAAAAAAACCACGGGAGGGTTATATTGATCCCCCCCCCCCCCCCCCCGGGTTTAATGGGGTTAAGGGACAGATATAGCCACGATTTCTCTACATACGTATAAGTAAACTCAAAAATTGAAATATTTGTTTTTTAAGACACTTTATGTTTTTTATAAATGAAATCAATATACATGATATGATGGTTGTTCTACAATGTATAATATAATAATATATAAAGTACTTTATGGGATAAAATAAAGTACATTGTAGGATGATACGTGCCACTCTTCGCTCGCTTCGAGTTGTTTTCCTATTTTACAACAGAAATTGACTTTGATAAGAAAGGAAAACACACAGGAAATCTAATCGATGTATGCGGTTGTATCTTAATGCACACCGATCAATGTTGAGTGTTAAATTTATCTACCAACCCAGAATGTCGGGCTGCAATGTGACCTCCATGCCTCCGACCACCCCATGGTGCATCAAACAAACTTATACAGAGTTACAGTTTGCTGATTAACTTGCGCCAGCAGCGGTGACTCAATTAATGCTCAAGTTTTGGAATGTTGACGAACGATACAGGTCCTGGACACTAAGTTCAACATGGCATCACAGAATACAGATGATTACAACTTCCATTAATCCCAGGGTTATTCCGCACTAATTCCATGGGAATGCATCGCCTTGATATTATTATACAGTCAATTCTGCTAACGAAAAAATATTATTTAACCGTAGCAACACAATGGTGTGACATGTGTACGTATACAGTGTGCACAAAGTTGCTTAACTACTATCACTAATTGAGTTTATGACACACCCATTCCTGCAGCCCCATTAATTAATAACTAACCATCTAATTTTCCGTTAGGCATTAAAAATGGTTTTTACAGGTTGTAAGCACCACAAGAATTCAAGAATTGACACTTGGGCATCTCCTTTTGGATAACATGTGTGGATTTGCTAGTATATTAGTAAATGCTACACCAATTAGTATCAGTCCAGTGTCACTGTCAGTGACTAGTAGTAGAAAGCTTTCAATGCGAGGCATTTGAAAACCCAAGCGTTAGTCATGATTAGTCATGATTGTAGTGACCCAAGCGTTAGTCATGATTGTAGTGACCCAAGCGTTAGTCATGATTGTAGTGACCCAAGCGTTAGTCATGATTGTAGTGACCCAAGCGTTAGTCATGATTGTAGTGACCCAAGCGTTAGTCATGATTGTAGTGACCCAAGCGTTAGTCATGATTGTAGTGACCCAAGCGTTAGTCATGATTGTAGTGATCTATTGATGCTATTTTAATATTGTTTTTTTCGTGATGCATTCATTTTTTTGATTTGATGTTAAAAAAATATATTTATCTGTAGATAAACTTACCACCAAACACAGCATATTTTTATTAAAGTATGTAAATAAAGTATTATTACTAAGTAAAGTATTATAAAGTATTATTACTAAGTAAAGTATTGTAAAGTATTATTATTAGTATAAAGTATATTAAAGTATTGAATGTTAGTATATGTTATCTACATGTTATGGTACAAGTGCCGTGGACGACCGGCCATAACATATATAGATCAACTTGAAAGGGATACTGAACTTGGGAGAAACGAAATTGCGACAACTATGGAGAATCGGATCTCATGTCCACTGTCCGAGTTCGCTCGACCTAGTAGTAGTATGTTAGTACGGTATATTGGAGGTATATGCGCCCAACGAGTATATGCGCCCAACGAGTATATGCGCCCAACGAGTATATGAGTCCAACGAGTATATGTGCACAAAGAGTATATGCGCCCAACGAGTATATGCGCCCAACGAGTATATGAGTCCAACGAGTATATGCGCCCAACGAGTATATGCGCCCAACGAGTATATGCGCCCAACGAGTATATGCGCCCAACGAGTATATGCGCCCAACGAGTATATGAGTCCAACGAGTATATGCGCCCAACGAGTATATGCGCCCAACGAGTATATGCGCCCAACGAGTATATGCGCCCAACGAGTATATGCGCCCAACGAGTATATGCGCCCAACGAGTATATGCGCCCAACGAGTATATGAGTCCAACGAGTATATGAGTCCAACGAGTATATGCGCCCAACGAGTATATTCGCCCAACGAGTATATGCGCCCAACGAGTATATGAGTCCAACGAGTATATGCGCCCAACGAGTATATGCGCCCAACGAATATATGAGTCCAACGAGTATATGCACCCAACGAGTATATGCGCCCAACGAGTATATCAGTCCAACGAGTATATGCGCCCAACGAGTATATGCGCCCAACGAGTATATGAGTCCAACGAGTATATGCGCCCAACGAGTATATGCGCCCAACGAGTATATGCGCCCAACGAGTATATGCGCCCAACGAGTATATGCGCCCAACGAGTATATGAGTCCAACGAGTATATGCGCCCAACGAGTATATGCGCCCAACGAGTATATGCGCCCAACGAGTATATGCGCCCAACGAGTATATGCGCCCAACGAGTATATGCGCCCAACGAGTATATGCGCCCAACGAGTATATGAGTCCAACGAGTATATGAGTCCAACGAGTATATGCGCCCAACGAGTATATTCGCCCAACGAGTATATGCGCCCAACGAGTATATGAGTCCAACGAGTATATGCGCCCAACGAGTATATGCGCCCAACGAGTATATGCGCCCAACGAGTATATGCGCCCAACGAGTATATGCGCCCAACGAGTATATGCGCCCAACGAGTATATGAGTCCAACGAGTATATGCGCCCAACGAGTATATGCGCCCAACGAGTATATGCGCCCAACGAGTATATGAGTCCAACGAGTATATGCGCCCAACGAGTATATGCGCCCAACGAATATATGAGTCCAACGAGTATATGCGCCCAACGAGTATATGCGCCCAACGAGTATATCAGTCCAACGAGTATATGCGCCCAACGAGTATATGCGCCCAACGAGTATATGCGCCCAACGAGTATATGCGCCCAACGAGTATATGTGCACAAAGAGTATATGCGCCCAACGAGTATATGCGCCCAACGAGTATATGAGTCCAACGAGTATATGAGTCCAACGAGTATATGCGCCCAACGAGTATATGCGCCCAACGAGTATATGCGCCCAACGAGTATATGCCCCCAACGAGTATATGCGCCCAACGAGTATATGCGCCCAACGAGTATATCGCCAACGAGTATATGCGCCCAACGAGTATATGCGCCCAACGAGTAGGTACGCAGGTACAATGCAGGCGCAACGTATAATGTCGTTAATAGTTGTCGTTTAGAACACGACGGTCCAATTATAAGCTATTATTGGGTCGTCATGAACGAACTTATATTATTTTAATAAATAGCTACAGTATTACTGTGCAATAATTGTATAATTATTTATTTTTTTTAGGAAGTTACACAATATGACAAATTTCTTCCTATTATCGTTGGCGTTTGCTGATCTTGTGGTATCGATACTGGTTATGCCTCTAGCATTAGTTGTAGCCATATTAGGTAAGTGCACAGCCAATAGGAATCATTTATCGACCTACTATAAATAATCATTTTAAATATTAACAGGAAAATAGCAAACATATTTAGTTTCCAATAAATATGTAGATTAATAATCGCCAAGTCAAGGCTGCTGCAAAGAGCATTAAGACAAATCGCTCAATCGGACCAGCAGTAGAGTAGATGGTGTCCCCCTTGCGGTCCTTAAAATAACAGAGTGTTTGGGGCTCATAGTAGTAGAGACATGTACCGAACAACAAGAGTCCCACAAGAAATGAAAACAAATAAGTTGGTGCCAGTTCCCAAGAAGGGCAACCTAACACTCTATGGTTCTTTTCGGGGAATCTCATTGATCTCGATTGCTGCAAAGCTATACAATAGAATTCTATTAAATCGAATCAGGGATCCCATTGAGAGACTGCTCCGTGGAAATCAGAATGGGTTCCGTAAAGGTCGTGGGACCATGGAGCCCTTTTTGGCACTTAGAAGGATAATTGAAGAATTATCAAAAAAGAAAGACAGGCATCTGGCTGTTATCTTTGTTGACTTCTTCAAGGCCTTTGATTCAGTCTCTCGCTCACGTATGTTCAGCATACTTTCATTATATGGGATTCCTGATGAAATTATTGCAGCAATCAGATCAGTATACGATGGTTCGACAACATTTATGTCTACTGTTGACGGTGACACAGAACCATTTGAAGTGTTATGGGGCGTCCTCCAGGGAGACACACTTGCACCATTCTTGTTCATAATTGTTGTTGACTATGTTCTACGCAAGTCCTTAGATCATCATAATGATGATGGGGTGATGATAAAAAAATAAAATGTATTTTATTTTGTATTTTGGGGCCACAATTTTTTTCATTATCGGGCCGAAACATAACTTGCACTCAAAATTTCAAAATTATGTCTGCAAATTTTATTGGTCTATATGTGAAGACTGTCACAGAAAATTTCAAACGAATTGATTAAAATATGACGGAGT
>JAUCBJ010007917.1:0-60222 GCA_032718475.1 Nemertoderma westbladi
ACAGTTAACTTTGAAAGTCCTCAGCAAGTCTCTGATCGGATGAGCATAAGCTCAAAGGATGGTATGCTTGAGCATGTGGACGACTTCTGTTACCTGGGATCATGGATCCGGAAGTCAGGTGAGGACCTTCGAATACGTAAGGGAAAGGCATGGGCAGCCTTGAATAGGCTTTCCAGGATTTGGAAGTCACAGAGAATTAATCGGAAACTTAAGGTCCGATTATTTAGAGCAGCAGTAGTTCCAGTACTCCTCTATGGGAGTCCATGCTGGGCTCTAACTGCTGAGGACACCAAATCTCTGGATGGCACATTCACAAGAATGCTACGCCGGGTTCATTGTGTCAAGTACAATGCACACATCTCCAACCAGACACTATATAACATTGGAGGTGTCTCATTGGTTCCTCCAAGCTTGGCACTAGAACAAAGTCGCCTCCGCTTTGCAGGACATTGCTTTCGCCGTGAGGACCAGCCAGTGCATAATCTTGTGCTTTGGCAGCCTCATGGAGTGAATAAGCATGGTGGACAGCCCATGACTTTCTTGAGACGCATCATAAAGGACACTGGCCTTGAAGATGCGGATGATCTAGCAAATGTCATGGGTGATAGGCGCAATTTTGTCGACAGCGACAAGCCGGCACAGTATTCTTAATGCTGTGCATTTAATGCATGCTGCAATGCAGCATGCCGATCCTAGTAGTAGTAGTAGTAGCAGATAAGCTTTCTCTTAGCGCAGTGGGTATTCAAGAGCACTGAATGCAGACTGGACAGACTGATGAGGTTCTGATTAAGGACATGGGGTGGTTGGCGACTCGCCCTCGCGTCAGCAGATGATAGTGGCAATGGTGGAATTGGTCTATTGATGAATCCAACTGCACATGCAGCATTAGACTAATTTCTACCACAATCTACAAGCAGCTACTGATGGAGTGGATCAGCATGCATTCTTAACATTACTGGGAGACTTTAATGCTAGTCTGCATCAATCACCTACATCGCCCTGGGTCTATAGCGATAATGTTAATGTAAATATATAATTAAATAATGGAAATGGGTTGTTTTCGGCTGGAACCCAATTCAAGAAACCAACTGGAAAGCTATGGACTCATAGTGGACCCAGTGGTCACAAGTCCCAGATAGACCATATTCTGTTTCGTAGGAAGTACAGAAGCTCTATACAAGACTGTAATGCATTTACACTTCGACCCTTCTCCAGTGATCACCGCCTTATTGTGGCCAAGGTAAGACTTAGTCTGCGTGCTAGCAGAACAACGAAATCTGCCTTGCCGCGGCATGACTGCGACTGGTCCTCTCTGTTGCCACAGCCAAGTGTGAGATCCAGCTCCACACTACAGCTGAGCAACAGGTATGAGGCTCTTGCCTCTGAGGCGGCAGATCACTGTGAGGGCTATACTGCCTTCACAGAAGCAGTTAAGTTATCAGCTGCAGAAACAGTTCCTGTATACCCTCGAAACAGGAAAAGGGCCCCCTGGACTGACAACAAAATTCAGAAGTGCCGAAATGACCTTCATAAGGCGCAGAAAGAGTCCCGACTCAAACAGACTACAGCGGCCAAGAATGCAGTTAAGGCTGCATCTAGGTCCCTGAACAGGCAGTACTCTGCTAATCTACAGGAGCTAATAAACCAACAGGTTGATGCCATCAATGATGCTGACGACAGCAGGCAATCATCCCAGGCATGGAAATCGATCAATCTGCTTACTGGGCAGAAACATGGTGTGTTGTAGCCTTGGTTACATGTGTGTTGTAGTCTTGGTTTCCTGTGTATTGTAGCCTTGGTTACCTGTGTGTTGTAGTCTTAGGTTAATATTTTCTAAAGCTACTTTACAATGTTGCAATATAATAATTATATACTGTACTTACAATTTGTATAAATATGAGTTTGTATTTTGTGCCATACTAAGCGTTCTATAACTACAAGGACATGTAGTCATGTGCAACCCGAGACTGATTAAGGGGATAATTTATGTAATATACAATAATTTAGGGATGAAATAATTGACCGAATTACAACAAATGCCCTTTTCTAGAGCATTCCATACATACATTAATTATAATTATTCTAAATATAGTGTAAATTCTGCCTCCAGACAGCCTCGAGTCCGATACTGACTTGATCTTGCAGTTTTAGTTCGCAATGTTTTATATTATTTATGTTATAGACTTTTTAATGTAGACTTTCATATTTTTTACTTTGTTTACATATTTAGTAAAACAAATAATATTGCGTTGCTATTTAAGAATTTATTATAAATGTTTACTTATTTGTATTGAATTAATTTCGCACTACCAAATCTCCAGGGCGACATATTTTCCAACTTTATATTGCAGTGCGACATTATTTCTCACTAGTTCCTACGCCATATGTTAAAATGATGTACAGAATTCCCAGTATTTCACTGCGTCATTCTAATTATAATCAATGGGGTTAATAACTATTTCTTTTACAAAAAGAAAGTACTATAATTTTGTCCGATTTTTTATCCGCATTTTCGAGGAATAGTAGAATGCACATTTGTGTAGTAGAATGCACATTTTTTCCGAGGAATAAATATGCACTTTCTACTATTTCGAGGAAATGCGGATTAAAAATTAAAAACTGAAAAATTACAGATAAATAAACAACCCGTGTTCTTCATTTCGATACATTACGGTACGTTGTTGTTACAATCCAAAGCGTCGACAAACTTGTATTCCACTACCGAGGTCAGACAAATAACAATAGGGGAGGCGGAATCCACACGCTGCTGTGTGGTATCTGCCTCTCACAATATTATTTGCAAACACATTTCGCGCTCTCTATCCTTCCTCAAATCCTCTTCTCCACTTTCCTGACCTTCACTTTCTTCATCCTCTTCCCCGTCTTCACTTTCTTCATCCTCTTCCTGTTTGTGACGGGATCAGGGATCCCGACCGGGTTGTTATAGTACGCATCACCGTTCTGCTTGGGGATCGTGCTAACAGCTTTGGCCGAGGCCGTAGGGGAAAACAATAAGAGTTTGATGTTGTCTTTCGATATTAGTAAATACACGCGGTGATAGCACAATATAATAAAAATAATGCAGAAATACAGATAAAATAGTTACCGGTATGGCAGTGTCAGTCAATAACTATGACCGGTCTGCCCTAAACTGAATAACAGAACTGATACACCAATCCAACAATCTGAGATAATATATGGTTAATACATTGAATATTGCTTCACCTTCTTACTCTACTTTGGCCTTCTACCCAATGGATGCTTTCCTGTTCCCTATCACGTGCTTCCCTCCCTTCTATTGGCTAATACGCTACTTGTCAACTTGGCACTCTCTGGGAGTGTTTCCCCTCCGCTGCTAGCCTCTACTAGCTGCCTTCCCTCCGAGGTGGTTTGACCTCTCACCTCTCTCTGTGGCTTTGGGGCTTGTGTCACCCCCCCCCCCCCCCCCAATGTTGGTTATGAGACGAGATTAATATTGGTAATCTCGTCTCCCCAACATATTGCTAAATGCCACTGGTCCCATTTTCTGGTGGGTAATGAAGTGGAATTGAAACCGCTTACACTGTTCTTCACTTTCTTCATCCTCTTCCTGTTCTTCACTTTCTTCATTTTCTTCCTGACCTTCGCTATCTTCACCCTCTTCTTGACCTTCACTTTCTTCATCCTCTTCCTGATCTTCACTTTCTTCGTTCTCAACTTCACTCTCTTCAACTTCATCCTGACCCTCACTATTTTCATTCTCCATCTCATCATCCTCTTCTTCTCCATCTTTCTCACTCAAATTTTCCTCATTTTCTAGGGGTAACTGTTTTTGTATCCCTTTCAAAATATTCATAACTTTATGAAATTTATTTTCCATTGTCTGTTTTATCTTTAATATATCACGCTCATCTCTCTTTTTCTTTTCATCTTCACTAAAATTATCTTCGGATTTTTTAAATTTTTTTGGTAAAGGAGCCATTAGTTTTTCCTTTCTATGTGTTTCCATATGACGAGATAAATTGTCTTGTCTCATCTCTTTATTACAAAGCAAACAACTTTTATGTCTATGCATTTTTATAGCAATGTCAATTGATAATATTGAATTTTAGCTAAATGATTTTACAAAATTTTAAATAGATAAAACTTTTATGAAAATAAATAAAACTTTTTAATATAAAACTTAGAGAATGAATGGGGGCTATTATAGAGGGAGGCTAGAATGGATTATCCAATCAGAGTGCGAGGGTGAGTTAGGCAACCAATCAGGACTCGAGGGAGGAAAGTTAGACAGCCAATGAGAGAGCAGATGCGAGTACAGTGGTAAAGCGCCCGCCCATCCATGGTGAGATAACGTCACACTAACTCTCAAGGATAGTTTTAATCACCATTCAAATATCCCTCGCAAACCAGATTCCCCCCAGCATCTAAAGTATTCCACTTAAATGCAAAATATATAGAGCTTTAGTTGGATTTGAACCTGTGCTTGTAAACTCTTTTGTGCTCGTATATTGAAGTGAGGCATAGACTATGCCTCACTGAGGCATAGTCTATGCCTCAGTTACTCAGTGATGCATAGTCTATGCCTCAGTGAGGCAGAGTCTATGCCTCAGTGCCTCAGTGAGGCACTGAGTGAGGCATAGTCTATGCCTCAGTGAGTCATAGTCTATGCCTCAGTGCCTCAGTGAGGCATAGTCTATGCCTCAGTGAGGCATAGTCTATGCCTCAGTGCCTCAGTGAGGCATAGTCTATGCCTCAGTGAGGCATAGTCTATGCCTCAGTGCCTCAGTGAGGCATAGTCTATGCCTCAGTTAGGCATAGTCTATGCCTCAGTGAGGCATAGTCTATGCCTCAGTGAGGCATAGTCTATATCTCAGTGCCTCAGTGAGGCATAGTCTATGCCTCAGTGAGCCATAGTCTATGCATCATTGCCTCAGTGAGGCATAGTCTATGCCTCAGTGAGGCATAGTCTATGCCTCAGTGCCTCAGTAAGACATAGTCTATGCCTCAGTGAGTCATAGTCTATGCCTCAGTGATGCATAGTCTATGCCTCAGTGCCTCAGTGAGGCATAGTCTATGCCTCAGTGAGGCATAGTCTATGTCTCAGTGCCTCAGTGAAGCATAGTCTATGCCTCAGTGAGGCATAGTCTATGCCTCAGTGAGCCATAGTCTATGCCGCATTGCCTCAGTGAGGCATAGTCTATGCCTCAGTGAGGCATAGTCTATGCCTCAGTGCCTCAGTGAGGCATAGTCATGCCTCAGTGAGGCATAGTCTATGTCTCAGTGAGGCATAGTCTATGCCTCACTGAGTCATAGTCTATGCCTCAGTGAGGCATAGTCTATGCCTCAGTGCCTCAGTGAGGCATAGTCTATGCCTCAGTGCCTCAGTGAGGCATAGTCTATGCCTCAGTGCCTCAGTGAGGCATAGTCTATGCCTCGGTGAGCCATAGTCTATGCATCATTGCCTCAGTGAGGCATAGTCTATGCCTCAGTGCCTCAGTAAGGCATAGTCTATGCCTCAGTGAGTCATAGTCTATGACTCAGTGAGGCATAGTCTATGCCTCAGTGCCTCAGTGAGGCATAGTCTATGCCTCAGTGCCTCAGTGAGGCATAGTCTATGCCTCAGTGCCTCAGTGAGGCATAGTCTATGCCTCAGTGAGCCATAGTCTATGCCTCAATGCCTCAGTGAGGCATTGTCTATGCCTCAGTGCCTCAGTAAGGCATAGTCTGTGTCAGGTCTTAAATGACACAGACCCCCCCCCCCCCCCCCCGCCCATACGGTTACACCAGTCCTGGGTCTGTTATCCAGTGCCTGTAAGTGGGGTATTAACAAACGTTTCCACAACTTCTGGCTCCCCATAAATACTACCCGAGCCAGCCTCACTCTCAGATAATCCCAACTGCGCCAGTTCTAATCGGCGCTTTTGCTTAGCCTGATATTGCATAAGCCCCCTTAGCCGGGCATGCATATCATCCCGCATACGCTTTCCCACTCTCTCTCTCTCTCTATCTTCTCGCAAACTTTGGTTCGCTAATTCTATCTCTCTCGCCTCCCGCTCTCTACGCTCGTTCTCTACTCTCGCCTCTCGCTCTTTACGCTCGTTTGTCTCTCTCTCTTCTTGCTCTCTACAGTTCCTCGCCACCCTCTCAGCCCTCTCTCTACATTCCCTCGCTAACTCTCTCTCTTTCTCTAATAACGCAGTTCCCTCATCCAGCTGCCTCTCTAACTCATTCTGGTCCAGCACCACCATGTCTAGTTGACACGCCAGATCTATCTCTAACACCCTTCTTGCTTTCGCGGAGGATGTAGCGGACTTATCGGTCGCGACGGACTCCCGTCGCCTCTCTGTCCTACTAACTTTCCCCCGCTTTCTGGGGTTCTCGCTAACCGACGAGACCGAATCCTCGGGGTTAACCTCGGGTTCGCCCTCATGCGGATCCGCCCAACCCACTAACTTAATTCCCCTAGCATCCACTAAATAAGGCCCTACGTACACTACCCCAGGCTCCATTACCCCGGACCGCCACAATTCAAAGAGTTCCGTGGCGACCCCCCTCGCTCTCTCACTCGCCAGTTCTCACTGTCCAAAACGGACTAAATATCGAAAATGTTTATTCGACTCACCTAGCCTTTGGTGTAATTTAGGCTGGTCTACCTTTCTCCCTTCTCTGGCCTCCTTCAGTAACTTCTTGGTGGCGTTGTAGGTCCGTCATAGCCGATCACTCGTCCTGACGTCCTCTTCGCCGACTCCTCCTCCTCTCCTGGTTCGGCGTCGTACCGGTGGCCCCACCGTCGCTGTTCCGGTGGGCCATCCATCGCCCTCGGCCTGTGGCTGGCCGGCGACTTCGGTACTCCGACCGCCGTCGTGCGTCGACTTGTCTCCCGCTTGTGGTTGACGGCCACCCTCCGCTTGGGCAGCCGGATTGTCCCTTGTTGGCAAATCCGGCGTGGCAGGCTGATACCATCTCGTCGCGGCCTCACAGATTGTTTGGTTGGTGTCGTCCATAATATTGCTTCACCTTCTTACTCTACTTTGGCCTTCTACCCAATGGATGCTTTCCTGTTCCCTATCACGTGCTTCCCTCCCTTCTATTGGCTAATACACTACTTGTCACCTTGGCACTCTCTGGGAGTGTTTCACCTCCGCTGCTAGCCTCTACTAGCTGCCTTCCCTCCGAGGTGGTTATGACCTCTCACCTCTCTCTGTGGCTTTGGGGCTTGTGTCACCCCCCCCCCCCCCCCCCCCCCAATGTTGGTTATGAGACGAGATTAATATTGGTAATCTCGTCTCCCCAACATATTGCTAAATGCCACTGGTCCCATTTTCTGGTGGGTAATGAAGTGGAATTGAATCCGCTTACACTGTTCTTCACTTTCTTCATCCCTCTTCCTGTTCTTCACTTTCTTCATTTTCTTCCTGAACTTCGCTATCTTCACCCTCTTCTTGACCTTCACTTTCTTCATCCTCTTCCTGATCTTCACTTTCTTCGTTCTCAACTTCACTCTCTTCAACTTCATCCTGACCCTCACTATTTTCATTCTCCATCTCATCATCCCCTTCTTCTCCATCTTTCTCACTCAAATTTTCCTCATTTTCTAGGGGTAACTGTTTTTGTATCCCTTTCAAAATATTCATAACTTTATGAAATTTATTTTCCATTGTCTGTTTTATATTTAATATATCACCCTCATCTCTCTTTTTCTTTTCATCTTCACTAAAATTATCTTCGGATTTTTTAAATTTTTTTGGTAAATGAGCCATTAGTTTTTCCTTTCTATGTGTTTCCATATGACAAGATAAATTGTCTTGTCTCATTTCTTTATTACAAACCAAACAACTTTCATGTCTATGCATTATATAGCAATGTCAATTGATAATATTGAATTTTAGCTAAATGATTTTACAAAATTTTAAATAGATAAAGCTTTTATGAAAATAAATAAAACTTTTTAATATAAAACTTAGAGAATGAATGGGAATGCGTTGAATGGGGGCTATTATAGAGGGAGGCTAGAATGGATTATCCAATCAGAGTGCGAGGGTGAGTTAGGCAGCCAATCAGGACTCGTGGGAGGAAAGTTAGACAGCCAATGAGAGAGCAGATACGAGTACAGTGGTAAAGCGCCCGCCCATCCATGGTGAGATAACGTCATACTAACTCTCAAGGATAGTTTTACTCACCATTCAAATATCCCTCGCAAACCAGATTCCCCCCAGCATCTAAAGTATTCTACTTAAATGCAAAATATATAGAGCTTTAGTTGGATTTGAACCTGTGCTTGTAAACTCTTTTGTGCTCGTATATTGAAGTGAGGCATAGACTATGCCTCACTGAGGCATAGACTATGCCTCACTGAGGCATAGTCTATGCCTCAGTTACTCAGTGAGGCATAGTCTATGCCTCAGTTACTCAGTGAGGCATAGTCTATGCCTCAGTGAGGCAGAGTCTATGCCTCAGTGCCTCAGTGAGGCACTGAGTGAGGCATAGTCTATGCCTCAGTGAGTCATAGTCTATGCCTCAGTGAGGCATAGTCTATGCCTCAGTGAGGCATAGTCTATATCTCAGTGCCTCAGTGAGGCATAGTCTATGCCTCAGTGAGCCATAGTCTATGCATCATTGCCTCAGTGAGGCATAGTCTATGCCTCAGTGCCTCAGTAAGACATAGTCTATGCCTCAGTGAGGCATAGTCTATGCCTCAGTGCCTCAGTGAGGCATAGTCTATGCCTCAGTGCCTCAGTGAGGCATAGGCTATGCCTCAGTGCCTCAGTGAGGCATAGTCTATGCCTCAGTGAGGCATAGTCTATGTCTCAGTGAGGCATAGTCTATGCCTCAATGCCTCAGTGAAGCATAGTCTATGCCTCAGTGAGGCATAGTCTATGCCTCAGTGCCTCAGTGAGGCATAGTCTATGCCTCAGTGAGGCATAGTCTATGCCTCAGTGAGCCATAGTCTGTGTCAGGTCTTAAATGAGAGTCTTACAAATCCGAACGTCAACGAACAAATTCGAAGGTTACTGTTCCACCTTGGTGTAGTGGTTGCGTTGAATTCACATCTCCCGTATGTCATGGGTTCGATCCCTGCATGAACCAGGGCAGTTTTCGTTCGGTCAGCAATAGGCCTAACGTTGCAAAATGCAGTATTATTGCCTAGTAACCAATTCATGGCTACCATATGGTTTTCACTTTGAGACATTTCGCCCTCTAGCGGCAGACTGGGAACTTCAGAATACTCTGTGACTCTGCAAAAGATATAGCCCATATTGTAATAGATATCGATTGGGGGGTCAAAATTAAGTAATAATATATCTAAATAAGTCTCAAACATCTTGCCTCATGGCTCGCCCCTTAGAACTCTTAAGCAATATTACTTCATAGTTTTGCGGATTGTAAATAACAAAGCTAGAGAAGATGTTAATTTCAAATAATACGCCCTCTAGCGGCAGACAGGGGAACTTCAGACTACTCTATGACTCCGCAAAAGATATGGCCTATGCCGTAGTAGATGCCGATTGGGGGGTCAAAATTAAGTAATAATATATGTAAATAAGCCTCAAACATCTTGCCTCATGGCTTGCCCCTTAGAACTCTTAAGCAATATAACTTCATAGTTTTGCGGATTGTAAATAACATAGCTAGAGAAGATGTTAATTTTCAAATAATAACCCTCTAGCGGCAGACAGGGGAACTTCAGACTACTCTATGTCTCCGCAAAAGATATGGCCTATACCGTATAGATGCCTACCGAGTTTAAACCTATTCGGAATGAAAATAACAAGGTTAGAGAAGATGTTAATTTTCAGATCATACACCCTCTAGCGGCAGACTATGGAACTGCAGATGGCTGGATATAGGTAAGAGTAATTAGTAATCAGATGTGTCACGAGAGGGGGGGGGGGGGGGGGGGCGCTTGGATACAACTATTATTAATAAGCTGTTGTTTGGTTAAAGCTAATTGGGGGTCAAAGGTCAATGATAAAGCTGTCTGGATATAGATAAGAGTAATTAGTTACCAGTAAGGGAGCTGTATACCCTATGTCTAAGTATAACGAGATGAAAGTCAATGAGGTCATATAGAAACCAATATATAAAACTAATTATTGGTAAATCTAAAATATAGTACAATTAAATAAATACAAATAAATAAATTAAAATTAAATACAAATAAATTAGGTATTAATAAATAAATTTAACACTTTTACAACTTTAATGTTGATGGAAACTTGACAACCATTGATAATAATCAACTAAGGAAGGTCGATGACTTCCAGTACCTTGGATCATGGATAGAGAGTAGCAAAAAGGACATAGAAGTTAGGAAAGCAAAGGCTTGGGTAGCTCTATCAAAAATGGATACCATCTGGAAATCAGATCTCTCCAGGCACCTGAAGACTAAGTTCCTTCGAGCCACAGTGGAAAGTGTATTTTTATACGGGGGTGAGACCTGGACACTGACTAAATCACTTGAACAACGAATTGATGGTTGCTACACAAGACTACTAAGGGCAGCCCTAAACATCAGCTGGAGACAACACATGACAAACGCCGAGCTTTATGGTACAATACCACCTGTATCAACCACCCTTCGTGAATGCAGATTAAGATTCAGTGGGCACTGCTGGTGAAGTAAAGACGAGGTCATACCAGATCTACTTCTCTGGCAAACAACTCATGGAAAGCGTAGTCGTGGACGACCTGCCATAACATATATAGATCAACTTGAAAGGGATACTGAACTTGGGAGAAACGAAATTGCAGCAATTATGGAGAATCAGGAAGCCTGGAAGGATCTCATTTCCACTGTCCGAGTTCGCTCGACCTAGTAGTAGTAGTAATAAATAAAAGAACTGCGGTGTCACTTATGACACCCTCTTGAGCCGGCTTTGTGACAGTTGGACAACACTGATGACCCATTGAGTGTCAGGGCGCTAATCAGTCTGATTAATTAGGATAATCAATTAAACCCTAATTAGGAGTCGTAAGACACCTATTAGGGTTTAATTGTACTAATAAATTGATGACACCTATCAATTAGGGTCTAATTAGCCTAATTGGGAGGTGTCACCCAGGCAGTCTGGCGCCAATGACACCCTATGGGTGATAATTGGGTGTCATATGACACCCAATGGGTGTCAGTATGGTCCAAGTGTCACAAAGCCGCCCAAAACCCTACTACTCATGTCCAACTGACACACCAGATCTATTTCTAACACCCTTCTTGCTTTTGTGGAGGATGTAGCGGACTTTCCGGTTGCGATGGACTCCCGTCGCTTGCTGATTTTACTTTTTTTTTCATGCTTACTTTTTGTACCCATGGTTCTACTGATGGACGACACCGAATCCTCTGGATTTACCTCGGTTTCGGTGTTGTTCGAGCCCGCCCATCCCACTAGCTTAATCCCTCGCGTATCTACCAGATAGGGTCCTATGTACACTCTACTGTATGGCACTATCCCCGATCACCACAATTCAAACAGTTCTGTGGCAACCTCTCTTGCCCTCAATCGCTAACTCACCCTGCCCAAATCGGACTAAATAATGAAGTTGTTTATTGCATCTACCTTTGCTCCCTTCCTGGCTTCATTGAGGATCCTTCTGGTGGCGATGTATCCTCGTCATAGACAATCACTCGTCGCCACGTCCTCCTCCTGAACATCTTGGTCTCCTTGTCTCCTTTGGCGTCACACCGTCAGCCTGCCCGTTGCTGTTCCGGTGGGCCGCTTGCCTCTTGTAGTCAATGGTTGACTGGTGGCCAGTCTGTGGTTTAGTTTGGATTCATCTACCTTTGCTCCCTTCCTGGCTTTGTTGAGGATCCTTCTGGTGGTGATGTATCCTAGTCGTAGACAATCACACGTTGCCACGTCCTCCTCCTGAAGATCTTGGTCTCCTTGTCTTGTTTGCCGTTGCACCGTCGGCCCACCCATTGCCGTTCCGGTGGGCTGCTTGCCGCTTGTAGCCAATGGTTGGCTGGTGCTCCTCTCGCTGCTCCCATCTCGTTTCGACTTGCGTTTCTTGTCGTCGCGCACCCGTCCACCTTCCTCCACTCCAACCAAACCATTGTCTTTCGGCAAATCCGGTGTGGTGGGCCAGTACCTCCTCGTTGTCGCTTCTCGAATCGTCGCGTCCCTGTCACTGGGAGTACACAGTAAACTCCCCCTCTTCGCAGAACTCTGGGGTGTTTCTCCTTGTTCGCTCATCATTGGCGTCGATGATGGCATATTGTCGGCTTCACAGTTTTTTTTATCCCGGTTAACTCGTAAGGCTCACGTTGATGGTTTTGACTGTGACGGGATCTGAGTTGGCACAGGATCCCGACAGGTGTGTGTTATGTCATATAGTGTACGGGTCACTGCGTCTCAGTAACCACAAAAGGCTGAAAGGCCATAGGCTGGTATAATAAAAGAGTTTAGAGTTTATCGTTGTTAATAATAGCTGATATATATAACTACTGGTAAAGTTACAGCACAATCAGTATATAGCACTGGTGATGACGGTCAAAACTGTCCGACTTCCACAGTAATTAATAGCCAACTGAACATAATTAATATTGAGTAACGGTTTTATACACATTGCTTAGAAAGCTTATTATACATTCCTACTTACATGTTGACCTACCAATAGATACACGTTAATTGAACATGTGCTGTCCCGCTATTGGTTGATTTTCTCCCTCTGCCACTCCCTATTTTATCTGGCCCTATGCTAGCTTCTTCCCTGAGATTTGTTGGTATTTATCTCCAAACTGGCATTATGTTGCCCTACATTCTCCTTGGTAAGCAATATTATATTGGATATAATATTGCATACTTACTGTGATTCGTAAATCACTTTGTTCTCCATTTTCTCACTGGGTGGTGTGCAGCAGATGGATTCGCTAACAAATTAAGTAGAATCAATTCGTCATTGATCTGTAAGTTCATACTGGGCATTATTCAAATAAATATTTGTCACAATGGGGTAAAGAACTTTGATCCTTTGCTTACGAAGCTCACAAAATACGAAAGAATATGGAACACCATAACATTCTAGAACATGCATAGCAGCAAGTCATGCTGGCACTTTAGAACTTAGTATAATACCTTCCATTAATTATAATTGAGCAAAACAATCAGAAATTGAATTAGAACATTTTTCTGAAACATTGTCGGTACATTGTCATGTACCGATGTGGGGTATTACTTTCTAATGAATCTGTAATTGTACACGGCATAACAACATCCGTATACAATAGGCAACGATGACATGTGTATCTTCAGTATCTTTACCCATTAATTTTTTCTCCAAAATTGGGCTACAAACTCCACTAACTCACATGATAATTCATTATCCATGAGTTTTCAGGACTAGAGCCTTCTTTTCTCGTACTTGGTCCTGTAACTTGTCACGTTGCCAGTTTATAGTTTTGGTGGATGTGGCACTTCGAAAGCTAGATTCAGAATGTCTAGAGGAATAGTGGATTCTCTGGTGGTAACCGTGGATGAGGTTTGGGTGGTGCTGTCCCGTTTCCAGTGAGACTGCTCCTCATAGCTACGTACGAGCTGAATGATTTGAGTGTGCTGTCTCCGGAACTCATCGAGATGTTTTAGATGTTCCTCAAGTTTTGGAACATCTCATCATCATCCTTTGGAATTAAGTTTGTGTATGTTTGAGCAGAGGGTTCATATTTCCCGATGGCACTCCGAATCTTTAGTAATTGATAGTTGTTTTCACCTAATGAGGTATTGGATCGTTTTAGAAGTTTTTCGATCCAGGAATTGGCCTTTTTGTTACGAGCCCTTTTAACATACTGAGTATGTGGGCTACATTATGAATATCGGGTTCCTGATCAGATTCTGAGTCTGTCTGACAGTCATTTCCACTGGTAGTGGCTGGTTCGTAATCCATCAATCCATCGCTGCCCGTATAGTGATGTGTGCGATCGTGTAAAACAGATCTTCATACGTTTTGTACTGTGATTGTACCTCAAGCACGATTATTTGGAATTGTCCCAAGTTGGTTCCTTGAACTTCTACCTCAATGTTCCAAATACCCACTGCAACTTGGATGATTTCAATAGGAGTAATAGACACTTCCATTTTGGTTAAATCTTATCATATGGTGATTTAATTGACTTGGACGAAGAATTTGTAGTTAGATTAGGTTTAAACCACGACTTTATACCAATTCAAATACTCAGATTCTCCTCATTGTGCGTGCTAGTTGAGCGCGGAAGAATGATTTCAGCCGATTAATCTTGTTTAGAATTTTTCCGGCAGGCGAAATTCCTCCTTTAAATATTTAGAATTCTGCAAGTTCCAGAATTCGCAGGTGAATTTTGCCTGTAATATGGATAATTTTGTTACCGTCGACTCCAAATCAGGGTTTTGACGCTGATGTAAATTCCCGGGGGTTACGCTCGATCCCGGAATACTAGTCACCAGAATCATTGGTGTTAGAGGAAACTTGAAATTTGTCATGCAGGACGTGAAAAAAGAATAGCTAGGTTGAATGTTGATTTATTCGCCAATTACTGATTCCTCATAAATGATCTGATTCTAAATATTTTGGGCTCCCATACACCAAATAATTGGAATAAACACATCACAATAATATACCTACAGTACAAGATAGTTTATTTAGTATTTTACTTTATAGGATGACAGACTGACTTTATAATAATTTAACCACCCCAACTACGTTTG
This sequence comes from Nemertoderma westbladi, assembly GCA_032718475.1. Lineage (NCBI taxonomy): Eukaryota > Metazoa > Xenacoelomorpha > Nemertodermatida > Nemertodermatidae > Nemertoderma > Nemertoderma westbladi. The sequence continues at coordinate 14,658 of JAUCBJ010007917.1, forward strand.
ATACCTATCTGTCCGGTCGGCATCCGTCACGTCTGGTGAGGGACTGCAGCTTTCCATTAAATTCCGAGTCGTTTTCAGGCTCGTAATAGTTCCGGCGACTGCAGTCCACTCTGTGAGTCTGCATTGGGTGAGGATAGGTGGTTTCCATTATGTTCTGAGTCCTTTTTCAGGCTCGTAGTAGCTTCGTTTGCCACCAATCACCCTGTCAATCAGTATCCGTCGGGACTGGTGAGGGAATACAGCTTTCCGTTACGTTCCGAGTCCCTTTCAGGCTCGTAATAGCTCTGTAAACTGCCCTGACACTCCATCTGTTGATGTCTGTTGGTCAAGCGAGGGAATATGGCTTCCGTTGCGTTCCGAGTCCTTTTCAGGCTCGTAATAACTTCGTAGGCCGTAAACTGCTCTGTTGGTCGTGTAGCGTCGGTTCCAGCCAAGGTATGCGACTTTGTGTTGCGTTCCGAGTCCTTTCCAGGCTCATAATAACTCCACAGGCCACAAACCTTGCTTTATCAGCAGTCTTTCGGCCCTTTGCGTGTCCAGTGTGGCTTGTACTTCGCACATCGAGTGCACTGCTCAGGCAGTCCAAAGTCCAGTCCTGTTCTCTCTGCGGCACCCCATGCTGCTTGGTTCCAAGTCCTTTTCAGGCTTGTACTGCTCACAGCAAGGGCCCCACTTGGGATAAGGTGTCGCTTTACACTAGGCTATGCCTAGGCTAAGCTGTCAGGAACTCTACCTGAAGCCAAGTTATTGATTTCTTGAACTTCCGGGCCGCTTATTAACTTTTAAAAGCCAACAATTTTAGAGTCAGCTTTCCAAAAAAAACAGCCTGTAATCGAATAATTTTGTAGCTATGATTTTCTAGTTTTTTGTTCATTGTACCCGGGTTTATTTAGACTTTTCATTTTGTTCAGTTTATAAAATTGGTAGGTACCCAGTACAAAATTGAAAATAACGCAAACACTCCCCCCCAAATCCAGAACATGGCCTCCCATTTCTATTACTAGGATCGGCATGCTGCATTGCAGCTGCATTTTTAAGAATGCTGTGCCGGCTTGTCGACAAAATGGTGCCACCACAACTCCCTATCATCCATGACATTTGCTAGATCATCCGCATCTTCAAGGCCAGTGTCCTTTAAGATGCGTCTCAAGAAAGTCATGGGCTGTCCACCATGCTTATTCACTCCATGAGGCTGCCAAAGTACAAGATTATGCACTGGCTGGTCCTCACGGTGAAAGCATTGTCCTGCAAAGCGGAGGCGATTTTGTTCTAGTGCCAAGCTTGGGGGAACCAATGAGACACCTCTAATGTTACATAGTGTCTGGTTGGAGATGTGTGCATTGTACTTGACGCAATGAACCCGGCGTAGCATTCTTGTGAATGTGCCATCTAGAGATTTGGTGTCCTCAGCAGTTAGAGCCCAGCATGGAGTCCCATAGAGGAGTACTGGAACTACTGCTGCTCTAAATAATCGGACCTTAAGTTTCCGATTAATTCTAGGTGACTTCCAAATCCTGGAAAGCCTATTCAAGGCTGCCCATGCCTTTCCCTTACATATTCGAAGGTCCTCACCTGACTTCCGGATCCATGATCCCAGGTAACAGAAGTCGTCCACATGCTCAAGCATACCATCCTTTGAGCTTATGCTCATCCGATCAGAGACTTGCTGAGGACTTTCAAAGTTAACTGCCAAAATTTTGGTCTTTCTGGAGTTAATAAAAAGACCAACACTAGAAGCAGCATGTTCTAAATAACACTTCCGGAATTCATCGCCCCGGCGGCTTTATTAAGTAAAATTTAAGATTAATTGTTAAATTGCAAGGGACAATAATCGTACACTTATAAAATGCAAGCACCGATTACAGTTAAATTATTATTAAAATTATACTTATAGCATGTATCTCTTTTACCTTTTAATTAATATTAAAGTATTCTAAAACTCGCGCGTGCTTTTGTTTAAAATTCAGACCCGACACGCTATGTGTCAACTTAATGAACGACACAGTAAGGAATTCCTGCCATGTTAGAACCCCTGGCCCTATTCCTGATTTGATACATTTCTTGCTGTACAGTCCATTCAGCAAATTTATCAGTGATGGTATCGGAAAGTTTGCGAACGCCGACTTGAACGAACTTCCCAGACCTTGATATTTATGTTTCTTATTTTCTTGTAGTAATATTAACAATAGGTTTTGAATACTTTGGTTTGAACAGCTTGCTATTCGCATAATGACCGCAACAATTTCGCGGAAAATTTGCATTCGAAGAGGCATTGTTTGTGTGAGTTGGTGGATAACCTGATTATTCGCATAACAACCTAAGTGCAAAAGCCCACGTAGAATCTTTCTGTATGTGACGTCCACCCCTTCTTTGTCCTGTTCAGAGAGACCTCCTACAAATAATCTCGTTCTGTATAAAATCTTTGGCAAAGCGTATGACGTCCAAAGCTTCGCTATCGTATCTAGGCTAAACCACTCAGGGGTCCAACTAAGGCGGTGAAACTCGTTTGCAATTCCATACAATATGCTATCTATTTCTCCCCTCAGGTTGTCTGAACTGGAAAACAACTTAACTCCAAGAAATTTGATTTGTTCGCAGGGTTTCATTAGTTTTCCATTGATTTCTAGCACATTCGATTCTTTTTGTTGACTCGATATACTTATCCATTTAGTTTTTGTCTCCACGATCTCCAGATCTATGTTGGAAGTGCCGTCCTTTAAAATGGTGGCCAGACGTGTGATATCGGCCTTGTCCGTTGCCAGGAGTAGATAGTCGTCAGCATAGCAAACTGCGCCTAACCACACTGTTGCTATCGTACATCCAATTTGTGACTCCTCCATTGAGTACATGATATCTGATGTATAAAAGTTGAAAAGTAGAGGCGACAATATTGATCCCTGTTTCACCCCGTTAGATACTGTGAAACCTTTGATGTCTAACTGATTACCAAATTTACAAAACATTTCTGTTACTTCGTAATAATTCATTAACAATAGTGTTGTGAAAGGGTCCAAGAATTTAGCTAGTTTTCTGAATAACTTCTCATGATTGACGCTGTCAAAAGCGGAGGCTATGTCCATTTGGCAGAGATAGATTGGGACCTTCCTCTCCATGCTGGGCTCTAACTGCTGAGGACACCAAATCTCTGGATGGCACATTCACAAGAATGCTACGCCGGGTACATTGTGTCAAGTACAATGCACACATCTCCAACCAGACACTATATAACATTGGAGGTGTCTTATTGGTTCCCCCAAGCTTGACACTAGAACAAAATCGCCTCCGCTTTGCAGGACATTGCTTTCGCCGTGAGGACCAGCCAGTGCATAATCTTGTACTTTGGCAGCCTCATGGAGTGAATAAGCATGGTGGACAGCCCATGACTTTCTTGAGACGCATCTTAAAGGACACTGGCCTTAAAGATGCGGATGATCTAGCAAATGTCATGGGTGATAGGGAGTTGTGGCGGCGCAATTTTGTTGACAAGCCGGCACAGCATTCTTAAAAATGCAGCTGCAATGCAGCATGCCGATCCTAGTAGTAGTCCTCTCGCGGTAGCATTCTATACATTCTAGAATCAATGATATGACAAGGTCAGCCCCATTATTTTTCCTATAGGCCGTCTGCAACCCATGAGTTTTTAGATCCGTGTAAGTAGTTATCCTGTATGCTATTGCTCCTTCCAATACTTTACCAAACACACTTACGAATGAAACTGGGCGATATGATGATGGTTTCTGGGCGTCCCTTCCACCACTCTTGTAGATACTGCTTATTATAAAACGAACGGATGAAGTGGTAGGCATTCACCAGCGGCAGCATAGTGTAAAGATGATAAAAAAATAAAGTATTGAGGGTCTTTAGCTGGTTATATTATATTAGATAAAGATACAATAGTAAACGTTTTCGACCTACCGGTCTGCATCACACTATGTACTGGCAACTAACAGGAAAAGGTGGGGTCTATATATATATATAAGTTTTAAAGGGGAATACCTGATAGGTGAATCCCAGAAATTGGCTTCTGCTTATTATAGTTTTGCCTAATAAAGATGGTATCTTGTGTAGTCGCATAGCTACAGCGAAAACGGTCTCTAATTGAACACTCACATCTATGTCCAAGCATTGTAAATGCTCTGATGTAAGAGAGGCGAAATCTAATGCTTTTCCATGTGGCAGCAGCCTTATTACTCTGGCGATCTCCGTTGAGCTAAAGATTGGGATCATCGCACCGATACACTTATCCTGTAATTCGTTTCGTAACGTTTCGACACCTAAGTTCTAATACCTCAGTTCTAATAATATCAATTCCCATCCCATCTCTATCTTCTCTGCTCAACTACCGCTACCACAAAGGAAACTTGAGAAAAAGCGCCTGTAATCTCTAAAACCAAGTCATACAACTGAAGAACAGGCTAAATTCATAAATGGCTGTTACAGCATCAATTGCAGTTTTTCAACGAAGCACCAGCGCCTACTGGAATTTTTCGGAATATGAATCAAAACTGTTGCCCACCCACACTTAACACCAATTGTTAAATGACAATTGAGTTCACTTGGTGCGTACTACTACTCGAATGACACCTGGAGACGGGAGGGGGGCGGGGCTCGTTTGTGCTTAGGATATGAATTGTAATTGCATCATTTTTTAAATACATAATATCTACTATTTTTAACTTATACAACTTTATGTCTTCTTTTATTCGTACAGTGCACTTTTTACTTCATAATTAATTATGTCAATTTTAATATATTAATTATAATATTATATTTAATAACTATAATATTAGATATTATGATATAATTATAATATTATATTATAATATAATAAGTTAATTATAAACAATAGCTGATTGATATATACACAAGTGAAAATAAATGGAGCAGCTGTGTTCTATGCTGCCGACATGCAATGCCTCCAGTTCCATGTAATGGTCCAAATATAGCAACAATATTATAGTTTCCTATCTAGAATTCATTAGAAAATATGTGTAATATAATAAAGGCTTCGCAAAACGATAGGAAATCTTACTTCACAAATGAGGGTAATAAAGGTTGACTGTTTTTTATGAAATAAAAGGACGGTTCCTTATCGAGCCTTCTAGGCCCGTCACTTGTTGAGTAAGATACCCACCCCTATTGGGCAAGTTGTGGTCTAGTTTCAGTCAACCATAAAAAGACTCATTCATATCTGTAAAATTTACAGGTGGCAGAAATTTGCAAATTATATGAAAGTACCTAAGAAAGTATTTAAACAGCAAAATGTGATTCTTTTTAATTTTTTCAACACAGCTTCTTTCCAAAAATATATAAATAATATTCCATTTGAAGCCCAACTTCTCACTGCTGGTGGGGGTGGGATAAATAGCTATATACTGATTGTGCTGTAACTTTACCGGTACTTATATATATCAGCTATTATTAACAACGATAAACTCTAAACTCTTTTATTATACCGGCCTAAGGCCTTTCAGCCGTTTGAGGTTACTGAGACGTGGCGACGCGTACATTACACGACACAACACACCGGTCGGGATCCAGTGCCAACTCAGATCCCGTCACAACTAACCCCTTATGTTGTTGATGCCTAATACTCAACTCATGTTGGGATTATTCAACCAATGGGAAGTAACTAACCTGAAATGTGGTTGATACCTAATACTCAACTCATGTTGGGATTATTCAACCAATGGGAAATAACTAAGCCGTAATGTGGTTGATCCCTAATACTCAACTCATGTTGGGATTATTCAACCAATGGGAAGTAACTAAGCCGTAATGTGGTTGATCCCTAATACTCAACTCATGTTGGGATTATTCAACCAATGTGAAAAGTCCAGTAGTATACCACCTACCGGATCCTAGTAACGATGTACCTTTCTGTAAGATCTAGTAGTGTATACGGGCTCGTACAGTATCTCACAACAAATCCCAGTCCAGGATGTCTAAACAAACAGATACTAAATACGCGAACTACTACTGGCGAGGAACGGAGCCTGGTGTCTATTCTAATACGTGGGTGAGTCAAATGCCCGGGCGAACTAGACAAAACAGGATACCCGGCCTCTAACCGGTGAGGCAGATGTACAGTCTACAGTGACAGACCAAACTCACGGGAAAACAATCCCCACGCAGCGAATCCTAACTATCGCTAACGGACCTAAATACCGTAAACTTGCCGCGGTGTGATTTATATGGTTTATATACGAGCTAGTGGATTAACAGACTAGCGTAAAAATACTACTAACAAGCGGTAGCAGACAAAAGGGGGTAGTACCTAAAGTAACAATACTGCTGACAGGGGCAAAGCAGTCAAATGGGTGCTTGCCATCTAAAATACTTGCCGTAAACTAAATACTAAATATCTCCTAAAATTACAAATACGAATGGTAGAACTGCAGAATAAATCCTATTTAAAGTAACCTAAAGTAAACTAGTAGCTAGCAGGTCTCGAAGGGGGTATATATGTTTTAGGACGTGTGTGTGTGTGTGTGTGTTACAAATAAAACAATTTTGGTGTATCGCCGTCGTACTAGGTTTTGGTGATTTCTGACCAAAAACAATACCGGGCGCTAGCTACTAAAATAAGCTAGTCGCGCTCTGTAGAACTTTATACTTACAAAATGACGTCAAAGCTCTCTCCTTCCTATCCACAACTCAACCGGGCAATTACGGTGTTAGTAACTACATCCGTGATCGGCACAAATACCAGATTCTGGTTGTAAGATAAGAAATAGGTGTTAATTGCTACCGTACGTTAGCTGATCTGGTATACAATTTGATTCTAGAATTTTGTTGCTGCGGTGGTTAGCAGCAAATACCTATCAGTACATGGCAAGGCGCGGTAGGATATTAATAAACCTCCCTAGGCCAAGCGAAGTGCTGGTAGCAGAAAGCTGCTCCTTGCCTGATCAAATATTTCGGGCTCAGACAGGGGTGGGCAAATGTATAAACTACAAAGTGAACCGGTACAGAGCTGTCAGTACTGCAAATCACCAAATTATGGAACTTGTGCTGTCTGCACCTAAAGTGTACTTGCGCGTACTGACGAACAGCAATAGTTCACACCTGTAGGAGATACAGGTTAATCCGGGGATTTTGCTTGTTTGCTCCTGTCTAAGTCTAAAATATTCGATCCTAAATTTTACGGCGTCCCAGGACGGCGTCACGCTTACCCTGATCTATAGGTCTTACTGCGGACAAGGGCGTCAAACAAAGTCTTACCTTCCTCTGAAGTGGGCGCTGTATGGCAAGAAGGGGGCATGCTTCGAACGGGCGCGCGGGCAAATCTAATGTGGGCGCTTAGCGTGTTGTGGACATCTTTCCCTGCGTTGCTGACGGCCTAACGGTTTAGGCAGCCATCTCTCAAATGTTTGGCTGTCCCAAAGGTGGACGAGACAAAATATACATGTTCAAAGTTTACAGTATATTTACGTAATTTACAAAGATTTATCAAACAAATTTACTAATAAGTTTCAACAAGAAACTAACAAATATAACTAGTGAGAGTGTTATTAGAAATAACAAGAGTGATAACTGAAGGCAAACCAGCCCTTATATAGTAAATCTGGGACATAGAATCCGCTAGAACCTTCCAGAGCATTCCATGGCCTCACATTGGAGCAATAAGATGTTCCATGCCCTATGATTGGCCCAACTCATCATTCCATACGTTGTACGCACCTCATTGGCTTATCTAATTAGATCAAATGAAAATAAATTGCCCAAAAATGCAAATTTCCCGACTGGGATTCGAACTCATAACCTATCTGTAATGTAACCAACGCCTTAACCATCTGACCACTGCACCATTAGATTACCTACGGGTTTATGTGTACCAATATGAATAGGCATATTACATTACTGTAATTTAATCAAAATGCGTCTGATTTTAGAAAGTTTTTACATTAAACTACAAGTGCTACTTTATAGTGAAATAATCCATCACCGCTCCATGAAAACAGTAAGTAAGACTGTTTTCACCAATCGAAATATAAACTATTTACAAATATTTCTTAAGTCTAATAGTGGGGCCTAAAATAATCACTACCTAATTATTGCATACTTAATATTGCAGATACGGCGTAAATACAATCTATCATACATACAAAATACAAATTTACCAATTAACTTTAGTGCATAAAATACAAAAAAATTAGCTTTCGGTTATCAAGATAAGCAAATTAAACAAATTAGAACAAATCAAAACAAATAATTTCAAAGCTTTCGATAATTCTTTCATATATTACAAATATACATAATAAACTTTCCAAATTAAATCACTTCGAATATAAACAAACATAATGCGCTAATAATTTCCTAATAAGTCTTAAAATGTCCTCCTGACGATCTCAAAAGTTCGTCCTACTGGTCTAGATATCTTCTCCTGAGCGCTAATTGCTAATGGTAGGCTCGCAAGCCTTCCTTTCTCCAGCATCTCGCTCTCTACGCTTTCACTCCTCAACGCCTTCACCCTTTTATACAATTAATCGGTGACTTCGGTCTAGCTGGGCTTGGGCTCCTACGTCGAGTTGCCTGCGGTTCTAGAATACCGGGAAATGAAACGACCGCCGTCTCTTTGGGTTCGGTTTGATCATAGGATATCTGTAAGGGTCCAGTAGTATACCGCTTACCAGATCCTAGTAACGATGTATCTTACTATGAGACTCTAGTAATGTATACGGGCTTGTACAGTATCTGACAACAAATCCCAGTCCAGGATATCTAAACAAACAGATACAATACACAAACGACTACTGGCGAGGAACAGAGCCTAGTATCTATTCTATGTACGTGAGCGGGTCTAATGCCTACGTACTAGACAAAAGGATACCTGTCCTCTAACCGGTGAGGCAGATGTACAGTTACAGTAACAGACCAAACTCACGGGAAAACAATCCCCGCGCAGCGAATCCTAACTATCACTGACAGTCCTAAATACAGTAACTTGCCGCGGTGTGATTTATATGGTTTATATACGAACTAGGTGGTTAACAGACCTAGTGTAACAATGCTGATTACCCCTGTCTAAATCAGCCTAAAAGGTCGTGCCTAAATGTAACGATAACTGATCCCCCTGTACGAAATCAGTCTAAAGGGTCAGGCCTAAATGTAACAATAACTGCTGGACAGAAAACAACAGTTTAATAACGAAAGTGAAATACTCTCTCTTGCCGCAACTAAATCAGATCCTAATTTTACAAATACAGATAATTTCCACCTAAAGTAATGTATAGTGCGCTATAGCTAGTAGAACTTTACGGGCAATATGTTTTAGGGCGTGTGTGTGTGGGTGTGTTACAAATAAAACAATTTCGTGTAATTCCTTTACTAGGTTTTAGTGATTTTCTGACTAAATGATACCGTGCGCTAGCTACTAAAATAAACTAGTTGCGTTTGTAGAACTTTATACTCACAAATGACGTCAAAGCTCTCTCCTTCCTATCCACAACCCAATGGGCAACCACAGTGTTAGTAACTACACCCGTGAACGGCACTAATACCAGATTCTGGTTGTAAGATAAGAAATAGGGGTTAATTGCTACCGTACGTTAGCTGATCTGGTATACTAATTTAATTCTAGAACTTTGTTGCTGCGGTAGTTAGCAGCAATACCTATCAGTACGTGGCAAGGCGCGGTAGAATATTAATAAACCTCCCTAGGCCAAGCAGTGTGCCGGTAGCAGAAATACTCCTTGCCTGATCAAATAGCTAACTCCAGACAGGGGGGGTACTAATGTACGTTCTACAAAGCGAACCGGTACCAAACAGTCAGTGCTACGAATCACTAAATTATGGAACATATGCTGTCCGTACCTAATATGTACTCGCGTACTGACGAATGGCAATAGTTCGCACCTTTAGGAAGTACAGGTTAACCCAGGGGTTCGTAGGACTGACAAAGGGGGGGGTGTTTCTGTCTGAATATAATTATTTGATCCTAAATTTGCGGCGTCCAGTACGGCGTCACGCTTACCCTGATCTATAGGTCTTACGGCGGGCAAGGGCGTCGAACAAAGTCTTACCTTCTCACAAAGTGGGCGCTGCATGGCAAGTTGAGTATTTCGAAGGGGCAAAGGGGGTGCGCGATCAATCCAATGTGGGCGCTAGCGTGTTGTGGACATCTTTTCCCTGCGTTGCTTACTGCCTAACAGTCTAGGCTGCCATCTCCCTGATGTTTGGCTGTCCCGAAGTTGGACCAAAAGAAAACATGTTCAGGAATTTGCAGTATATTTACAGTTTTACAAAGGATTTATCAAATAAAGTTTCAACAAGAAACCGAAATAAACTAATAAGTAAGAGGTGATAATAACGTAAGAGGTGATAACCGAAGGCAAACCGGCCTTTTATACTAAAATATCGCACATGGAAACTAAACAGAATTTTCCACAGCTTCACATTTGAGCAATAAAGTGCTTCGTGCCCTATGATTGGCCCAGCTCATCGTTCAACGCAGTCCGGCCCTTACACTAATCTGGGACATGGAATCCTAACAGAATTTTCCACTGCCTCACATTTGAGCAATAAGATAATTTATGCCCTATGATTGGCCTGGCTCATCATTCGCTACGTTGTACGCTTCTCATTGGCCTACCAATTAGCACCAAACGAAAATAAATGGCCCCAAAATACAAATTTCCCGACCGGGATTCGAACTCGTAACCTATGTAATGTAACCAACGCCTTAACCATCTGACCACTACGCCACGAGAGTACCTAAGGGTTTTATGTGTACAAATATGAATAGGCATATTACATTACTGTAACTCAATCAAAATACGTCGGATTTTCGAAAGTTTTTACGTTAAAGTTAAACTACAAATGCTATCTTATAGTGAAATAATTCATCACTGCTCCATGAAAACAGTAAGTAAGACTGTTTTCACCAATCGAAATATAAAATATTTACAAACTACTTCTAAATCTACTGGTGGGGCCTAAAATATAAAATATAATCACTATCTAATTATTGCATACTTAATATTGCAGATACGGCGTAAATACAATCGATCGTACATACAAATACAAATTTACGAATTAACTTTAGTGCCTAAAATACAAAAAAGGCTTTCGGTTATCAAGGTAAGCAAATTAAACAAATCAGAACAAATAAATCGAACAAATAAATCAAAACAAATCAAACAAATAAATCAAACTCTTTCGATAAATCTTTATATATTGTAAATATACATAATAAACCTTCACCAAATTAAATCAGTCCAAATATAATATAAACATAATGCGCTAATAACTTCCAATAATGTCCTCCTGACGATCTAATAGTTCGTCCTGCTGGTCTGGATATCTTCTCCTGAGCACCAATTGCTAACGGTAGGCTCGCAAGCCTTCCTTTCCATATCTCGCTCCTCCAAACCCAACATTCAAACATAAATGTCCAATATAAATATCCAAATAAAATATCCAAATATAATATCCAAATATAATATCCAAATATAATATCCAAATCGGTAGGCTCGCAAGCCTTCCTTCCACTCGCTTCCTATTCCTTCGCTGAGCGGGCTCGTCCACGTCCTCTAGTGCGATTGGGGGGTGGTCGAGGTCGAACTGGGCTCGGACTTCGGCGTCGAGTCGTCGGTGGTTCCAAAACGCTAGGAAAGGGGACGACGGGAGTTTCGCACATCCGTCGTGCGCTTAATCCTCTAAATCCTCGTCCGATTCCAACTGTCGGCTTAACATCGGATCGAGTTTCTACAACGCTAGGAGGAAGTCGAAAAGGTAGGACCGTTCCGTCCGTTGACACCTCGCTCTCTGACGTCGTTTGAATCCTAATGGGTTCAGTCAAAGCGTATCCTGTCCCTCCGCGTGGTTCTCTAGCAAGGGAAACCGTGCCCCGAGTCATCCGGATTTGTGACTTCAACGTCGTCCTCTCGGCGACATTCACTATCTTCTTAATCTCTTGTCCGGCCTTCTGGGCTTTGAGTATACGAAATTGCTGATCATCCTGTGGGTGACGCGTCTTCTCTGCTAACGGCGTGGCCTTGAAGCCAGTCTCACGCAAAACGTCGGTCTCGTCCAGAATGCACGAGGTTACGCGTTTGTGATAAAATGCCCTCCGGTATGCCCAAGCTATCGAATGCCAGGCTCCTCGATTCCGCTGTTCAACTCGCAGTTTATCGAATTCTCCGGCGGTAATCTTGTTCACCACAGTTTGAAAGTTCCAAGTATTCTTGTTGTCAGGGTGCACTTGTAAGAAATAGTCCCGCACAACTTTGAATCCACTGTCCAACGGCAATATATCCAATACCTCCAACAATTCATCGTACTGAGGCATAGCCGATACATATCCTTCCTTTGACATTATGAGAGGGTTTACGGCCCAAAATCCCAAATGTGCTCTCATAGGGAAGCGGCGTCGCTGTGTCGATACATGCTCGTCTGCTAGATCCTCCCAATGGTCGAATAATTGTCGAACGATTTTAACTGACATGTGCTCATAGGGGACGTCGCTAAGTTGACATTCGGATGCCCTATGGCCCTTAATATTACAATAAGTACACTGCGCCACGATACGCCAGCAAGTGTAGAAGGTGTGCGAACGTTGATCCCCGCACCAGTTGCATACTAAATCCGGTAGAGATATGTGCTTCGCTCCGCACTTCTTTGCGTGATGGCCAGTTGCTCCACATCTGCCACAAATAGTGTTGGCAGGATACCAAACTCGCTCATAGATGAGATCTCCGATGGGGCGAGCGCTACCGTCCACGTGATAATTCTCATCATCCGGGTCAGTCGGTATGTTCGTCTCCGTAGGTTGTACACAAACCATGGCATCGCTTTTCTCTAACTTGCGTATCTCAGTTCGCGTCTTCCTCGGAAGGTTCTCCTCTATTTCTATGAGTTGCCGTAACGGTTCGTCTATTAGCGCCAACTCGGTCGGATCCACATCGTCATGATGGGCGGTAGGCTCGCGAGCCTTCCAGGATCCTTCCGGGCGTTCGAATTCCGCGTGGCGTTCCCCGTCATAGGGTACTAACGTTAACATCGACGGTCTGTCGACTAGACTTCCCGCGTGAGTGAGATAGACGTCCCTGAAAACGCTAAGTCCCGCTCGCGTGAAAACTTCGCAGTGCGCATCGGTGTTATAAAAGGGTTGGAGAAATCGTCGGAATACATCAGTATGCGTCCTTCCTCCATCGTAAAAGGTATGTCCTTCGCCAAGACATAACGGGTGTCGCTTTAAGGTTCTGGATACTACGTCCGCGATGAAACAAACGTTAACCGAAGATTCTATCGCTAAATAGTATTGCAAGATTATCCGCGGAGGTGAAGTAATCGCCCAATACACGCAACCTCGCCACTTCAACTGTGACTCGAACTCGTTTACGCCGGGGGTATCTCCCTCTCCGTATACGTCCGTGTATTTGTTCCTCTTACTCTCCTTGTAATCCCAACTGAACATTAGATATGAGATATAACCCGTTCCAGTTTTTAGCGTGTTATACTCCCTAAAGTATCCTTGCTCAATAGCCCAAAGCAACAATGGTCTAGTATCCACGTATGGCGTAGGCAATCGGTCCTCTTCCGTGGGCATCCCTGCAAAGTCGCTAATGAGGTCATCCCGTACACCGGATCCGATCTTGACGATGCTCTTATCCAACACAACGTCTCGCACGGCCTTTGGCAACATCCTAGCTTCTATGCTACAAGCCAGGTCCATGGATTTAACTATCCGTTTTATCATCGCATGTCTTTGCGTCGTTCCTTCCGGCATAGGCATCTTCCTATCACTCCTCTGTCGGCTGAAGACATGTAACACGCCATCTGGTGCTCTAATCTGTATAGTCTTTGAAGTGAGGCTTTGCTGATGGCTTCCTCCTTCATTATCGTAAAACATATATCCATTCTCTTTCAGAGATCGGCTAGTCACGTCCCAATCGTCGAGTAAATCGTCGGTAGGGTTCCAAATTCTCCCGATCGAGTTTTCATCATTGAAACTAATAGGTTTACCGGTCCAATTGGTCGCGATATCGGTGTCGGTCTCAAACGTCCCAACTCCGATCCATAATCGAATCGTTTTCGTCAGATATCCTCGTAAGATACAAGGTGCGATATCCGTCCCCGCGCGATCCACTTCCTTAAAGTCTGTGATATGTGGAGGCACGTTGCGTACGATTTTTTGAACTATTACTTTACGCAACTCGGTTGATTCTAACACATCACCGAAGGTGACCGATGGGAGGAAATCCAGGTTCGAGATGATCTCCGGGTGTTCAACTATAGGGATCTCGTAAGTTGTCTCCTTCCGGGTCGGTATACTAATAGGAAAACTAGTTGGTCTCGCAACCGGTACTATCGCTCCAGTAGAATGGGGCTGAGGTTCTCGCGTCATCTCGACATGAGGTATCTGTAGTCTCTGCGACAAACGCTGAGCAAAGGTGATACTATCGAAGAGCCCGGGTGTCATCTCCTTGGGTTCGGTTTGATCGTGGGATATCCAATAGAATGGTAGGCTCGCGAGCCTTCCGCCGAACTCCTCGATCTCGCCTTTCTCGTACGCCTTGTACGCCCTGTAGAGGCTCAAAGCTTCCCGTTTCTCTTGTGTCGACTTATTAGACTCGTCCACTACCATGCTGTAGACGTCTGGTTCGACTAATTTAGGTTTGTAAATAACGATCTCACCCGCGTTCGGTCCACTCATTTTAAATGAATGATACGGATTTGTCAAAGGGTATCCGCCTTCTTGGTAACGTAGACTTTGGTGGTATGAACATCGCGCTAATATCGGCTCGGGGTTCTCCGAGTTCAACCGCATAGGAATTGCGTTGTCTTGCTCGCGCATACACGCTCCACATTTATAAAACAGTTTGTATACGGAAAACGCGTCCTTGGTCTCTGGATCCGCTCCTCGAGCGCGTCTATAAAGATGCATTCCTTCAAATTCGTCTCTAGCTGCAGGTAAGGGTTCGTTTACCGTCAAATATTGCAGCGTATGATACAATCGGCGTATTTCGGTGTCTGGATCCTCACAAATGTCGCTAGCGTCGCATAACGCATCGTAGGGATATAACGCATTGTATTCCGCGCGTAATTCCTCCGTTCTTTTATTGTATGCGTCCAACCGCTGTCGCGTAACATTCGGGTCCGCCTTGGATTTAGCGAGCTTGGCCGTACTCCTAGCCATACTCTCCACTCCAAACACACTAAAGTTTTTAGCTCCATAACGATTGAATGGCGCCTGGTGCTCTTGTTCTTGCGTAAACCCTTGACGTAACTCTTTATACATCTTCTCCGCCATCGTATACGAATATATGCGGTTACATATCGTTACGTTTCTACTAGATGAAGCACAAAATAGAGGTTAGACGTGAGGTGACTTAGAGTTTGTCGGCCTTTGGCTCAACTCTGCTCTAAACCCCAACCCATTTGCCTAATGACTTCGGGTTCGCGTGATTTCGCACTGGCTCCTAATCCAAAAAATGTGCCGATAAAAAACGAATTCCGGGTAAACTAGCCGCGAGTCTAAAATACTCACCTTTTAATTTCCCAAACTACGTTTCCCAAGAAAAATAGTGCAGTCGAGAAATAATTGGTCTAAATAATAGTAGACACGACTACGTAGAACAAGGCCGATTTTCTTTTTTCCAAAAAAAATTTATCGGTAGGCTCGCAAGCCTTCCATCCGCTCTTGTCCTCCCCAATTTTAATTTTATCTAGCTGTATTCTAGAATTTGCTTTCACTGGAGAATCGCTTTTCTTAAATTTAAATCCAAATAAATGGATTTGTCTAATAAATTTTGAAAATTGTCTCACTTGTGGGTTCCAAGTGGAATTCCATTCCTACTGTACACACAATCCCGCTCCTATGTGATACATAAGGGTACTACCCTCCATGTTCACATATAAAGACAATGGAATTCCACCGCTGTCTCTATCTACAGTGAAGAGGATTACAAATGCACGTACAGTAATACAAATACAAATAACTAAAATACAGTAGGTCTATGTGGCGGCCAACAAAGGTCCCACATCTATTTACTAATATTGGGTGGAGATTTGTAGTCTCCTGTCTCGTTTCTAGTCTCCTCAAGGAGTACGAGACGTTGTACAGGCCTATCTACGGTACTTCCGTCGATAGTCTTTACAGTAACTGTCCTCACTACACCAGATGTAGGGTGCGTGGTCAAAATGACTCCAGTTAGCCAAAACCGTCTTTTCAGATTAGCTTCAGCCAATAAAACATGGTCACCACGTCTTAAACATCGGGTATTTAGATACCAAGAAGTTCTGGTCGAAATAGAGGGCAAATAATATTTCTGCCATATTTCCCAGAATTTATTTGCAAGCAATTGAGTGATTTTCCAAGCCTTGTTGCTGTATCCGTCACTATCAACGGGTACCGAAATGGGCAACAATGTCGTCGGCGCCTGCATAAGCAGGTGCGCTGGTGTCAAGGCAAACTGTACGTCGTTATTGTCTGGGATCAAAGCGATCGGTCTAGTATTTAAGATTGCTTCGATTTCTATTAGTAACATCGTTAGTTGGTCGTCTGTCAAGATGTGTTGCGTCGGTACGACTTTAGCCATAGCTGTCTTTATTGAGCCAATCAGCCTTTCCCAGACGCCGCCTCTCCACGGACTGTCTGGAGTATTGAAAAACCAAACAATACGGTGAGGACGTAGTTCCTCGGAAATCTGGTTTGTGGTCCAATTTTCTCAAAGCTCTGGTTATTTCGTTCCGTGCACCCACAAAGTTTGTCCCTTGGTCGCAGTATATGGATTTGACCAATCCACGTCTAGCGATAAATCGCCGTAAGGCTAGGATAAAGGCATTGGTGGTCAAGTCTGTTACTCGCTCTATATGGACAGCTCTGCTGGCCATGCAAGTGAAGATCAATCCCCAACGTTTTACCTGTACCCTTCCGCGTTTCGCGATTATGGGTCCAAAACAGTCTATCCCTGTCTCAATGAAAGGGGGTCTAAACGCCTGTAATCTAGCTAGCGGTAGTTCACTCATTTCTTGGTGTCCTATCCTCGCGTGCACCTTCTTACAAATAATACAGTTCTGTGTTACCGAACTTAGTGCCTTACTAGGTCTAATCAGTACAAACCTCGAGCGTAAGTGTGATAGACAGTGGTGTCTACCTACGTGTTTGAGTTGTACATGTGCGTCCAGTATCATAGCGCGCTGTAACTCATGGTGTTGCGGTATGATGATAGGATACCTAAAGTCAAGTGCAAAGTCGATGTTTTGGAGTCTGGACTTGTGACAAAGTAAGCCCCAGTAAATAATCGGACTCCAACTCAAAATCGGTGAAGACTTAATCTGTTTACCTTGTTTGATCGCTGTGAACTCTCGTGCGAAATATCGCAATTGATAATGTCTAATGATATCAACTTCACAGTGGTCGATTTCCTTTAAGGTAAGTCTTCTAGGAAAGTCGCGTTTGCCTCTGGCATATTGTCTCAATCGTTTGAGCCATGCTAACTTGCGGCACGCGTCAGTCCATGATCTAGTTAGGTTCACTATCCTGTCAACGTAAGTGTTGGTGACGTCATCGGGTAAGGTGTAGTCGTAGTGTGGATACTTGTCTGGACTTGGTAGGCCAACGGGCCTTCCGGTAGGTTTGTCTGAGTCCCCAAGTACGTCAATCTCTACGGTCTTACCTTTGCCGTCCGCACCTAATGTGTCGACTGGCAGTAATGATTTCAACTCTATAGTGTCAGTGTGTTCCTGTGAGCCTGTAAGCTTCCTAACCTTAGTCACACGTTTACCTGTAGGTAAGTCAAGTACCTTCTTCGAGCGGAGTGTAATCCCTGTGGCCACACCTTTGTCGTCCAAAGAAGTCAAATTCGGTAAGTCTCTAAAAGTCCGCTCCAATGGGTCTTCGAATGGAATGTCTAGTAGACAGTCTGGTGAAGCATCTGGTGAACAGTCTGGTGAGACGTCTGGTGAGACATAGCGCGGAACATCCGGCGAAATGTCCTGTCGTCGGTCCCAAAGTCTGTCTAGCGTAACTTCTGTCAGAAAGTCTGGTTCAAAGTCTGGTGAACAGTCTGTCGAGATGTCTGGTGGAAAGTCTGGTGAGACGTCCGGTAGACATTCTGTCGAGAGTTCCATCAAACAATCTGGCAAACAATCCGGAGAACAATCTGGTGTCGCTTCTGGTGAATAATCTGGCGAGTAATCTGGTGAACAATCCGGCGAAACGTCTGGTGAAATCTCCCGCGGAACATCCGGCGAAGGATTCGTACAAGCGTCTGGTCGAGTGTCTGGCGAGACGTCTGGCGTAATGTCAGGTCTGGCGTCCAGGTCATCAGATTTCGTCCGTCCTTTTTTCCTCTTGACCTTGGCGTTGGCTTTCGCTTTAGACTTGACAACCTTGTCGAGTTTTATCTTGGCACCCTCTGGTATGGTGTTGGTTGTCGCGTCGAATAACGGTGGCCATTCGTCTGATGGTCGCTGTAGGAAATCGGGTCCTCTAAACCAAAAGGATTTATTGTCCGGTTTACAAAAGTCAAGTGGTTGCATCCCCCGTGACGCGATGTCAGCTGGGTTCAGCTTCCCTGGACAGTGACGCCAATCTTGTTTGAGCGACCGGTCTAATATTTCAGCCTGTCTGTTGGCTACGAAAGTCTTGAACTCAAATGCTTCGTTGTTTATGTACCAAAGTACCAACGTCGCATCCGTCCAATATGTGACCTTCAAGTTAGCCTCCAGCTCGCATTTAAATAGACTGACAATATCGGTGGATATCGTCCCGGCTTGCAGCTCCCCACGAGGTACAGTCATATACTTCAATGGCATTGTTCTAGCCCTTGAAGTAACGAGAGATACATCGTAGCTGTCCGATGTCACTTGTCGTCTAAGGTACAAAGTAACCCCCAATCCATCCTTGCTAGCGTCACTAAAGCTGTGAAGCTCTAAATCGGCAGGAAAGGTGGTTTGCAAAGGAAAGTATACCCTTGGTATGGTATAGTCTTGTAGGAACGTCAGTTGGGCTTCCCAGTCCCTCCATCGCTCAGCTAACTTTTCTGGGATGGGATCGTCCCATTCCAGTCCGGCTTGCCAAATGCTGCGGAGTATGATCCTAGCATGTAGGATCACTGGACTAATGAAACACAATGGGTCATACAATCGACTCATGGTCGATAAGCAAGTCCTCTTAGTGAGAGGTCTAGTCTGGTCGTTGGACCTTACACGTACCCTAAAATTGTCGGTGTTAGGGTCCCAACTAAGTCCTAATACTTTGGTCGTCGGCAGAGGTTCTAGGTCTAAGTCCAAGTCACCTCCACTGCGATCCATCGGGTCAAATGAGTTCACCAGTTCGGGTTCGTTGGAAGCGAACTTCGTCAGGTGAAATCCGCCCTCAGCGAGACAATCCTGGAGTTGGTGTGCTACGGTTGTAGCGCGCTCCAAGGTGTCACAACTCTTGAGGCCGTCATCCACGTAGAAGTCTCGTTCCACGGTCCGAACTACTTCTGGGTCAAATTGGTCTCGTCTGTCCAATGCTGTCTGCTTTAATGCGTACATGGTGCAGTTGGGGCTGTCCCTGGCTCCAAATACTCTTACCTGCATTTGGTAAGTTTCTGGCGGAAGTTGTAAGTTTCCGTCCAGATACCAAAGAAACCTCAAACTGTCCCTGTCCCGCTCCAAAGCCTTAACCTGGTGAAACATGGCCTCTACGTCACAGGTGAAAGCCACTTTGCGTTGTCTAAAACGCATTAGGACTCCCATGAGGTAATTATTCATATTCGGCCCGTCCATCAGTTCTCTATTCATAAACATCCCTTGGTAAAGCGCAGCGCAGTCGTTGACTACACGCACCTTGCCAGGTTTGTCCGGGTGTCGAACAAAATGATGTGGCAGGTAATATGTCTGGTCTGTGGTTACCTCGGGATTTAACATCCTAATGGCATATCCCTTTTGGAGATACGTCTGAAGTTGTGCATTGTATTGCATATGGGCCATCTCGTCTCGCAACAATCGCTGCCTTATTGATTTGAGTCGCCTCAAAGCAAGCGGGTAATTGTTAACGAGTTTAGGTTGTCCATCGCGCCACAACATACCAACCTCATAGTGGCCATTCGTGGTCTGGCGAATGGTATCTCTCATAATATTTAATGACCGTTTTTCCTGTTCTGACATAGCGGTCTCGTAACTACCGGGTTCTGCTGAGTCCTGTTCCAACCATTGTATGGTCCGTTCAGTCAGCAGTCGGTCAAGCGCTGCTTGCACTGCGCCATGGTCCTCGTCCACGTCTTCGTCCGCTGCGGTGGCTAGTGTCAATGTGTCTGGTAGGCTCGCAAGCCTTCCGGTGTCACTAGTCGGCGTCGAATCGTCGTGCGGCGGTTTGACAACCTTTTGATCTGTCGGTAGGCTCGCAAGCCTTCCAAGATCAACGACCGGTGTCGAAGCCTGGTGGGTGGGGTCAATGACCTTCGGATTTTTCGGTAGGCTCGCAAGCCTTCCAAAATCCTCGTTCATCGAGTCATCCACGGCAACAACCCTTAGGTCTTCAGTAGTCAATACAACCTGGTCTACTGCAAGTAGTTGTAAGTCAGAGGTCCGTATGGTCGTGTCCAGATCGGTTAAGTCAGTATCGGTGGCGTCTGCGTTAGTGACGCAAGTCTGTCGTAGTGCCGTCCGTACAATTGGACCACAGGAGTGTGAAGGAGAATTATCTATCATGTTAGTCAATAAACTACACGTACTCAAAACGTCGTCCTCCTGGTCACTTACCTCTAGTGAACGTATTGGTGCTCTAGTATACCAACCTATGGGAGTTCTACATGCGTAGGGGTTGCCCGCTGTAATAACAGATGGGCGTGTCTCCCATACCTGATGTAAGTTAAACTGGTCTGTCCCAATTAACATCGCAATAGAACGATAATTAACAGGACATTCTGGTATTCCAAGGTGTCGGAAATACTTACGATCTTCCGGTGATTGCTCTGGCACAGGGCCGAGCAAGTTACTAAAGTCCTTCGTAGCTGCAAAGGTCAAATTTCTTACCGGAAGTAATGAGCGCTCCTCCTTGCTGTGTTCCGCTTTGGAAAGAAGAGTGTCTAAAGTTAGTTTTACTCTCGTCACAGGAATCGCTCTCTTACCATGCATGCTGCTTACAGTATACTGAGCAGTCTTACCTTGACTCATGTCCGTAACTACGTCGGCTACTTGTTCGTCGACATAACTATGCGATGACGCAGAGTCTAAGATGGCGTATATACGCTTGCTCCCTCGGGTTCCGGTAATCTTTATAGGAATCACGCTAAACCCTTTCAATTGGTTCTGTGTGAGGAGCGTTATCGAAGGCTGTTCCTCACCTGCATGCACGTAAAAAGTGTCGTCTTCCTCCTCGTCCTCGTCCGATGATCCTGATTGATCCATACAGTCGGTATAAAAGGTACGGATCTCACGCGGCGCACGCTCCTTATAAAGCGCATCGCATCTAGCCGCTTTATCTGGATGCTCTCGTCGAAAGCGTCTGGTCGGAGTATGACTGGTTGTGTGAAGCAACGCGTCATGGTTACGTCCACACAAAGAACATGTATCGTCGCTCGGGCAATCCTTCCGGACGTGTCCTGGCTTCATACATCTCCAACAGGAATCTAGAGATCGGATTTGGAGTCTCCTCTCCTCGATCCCTAACTCTTTAAAAGCGCGACATCCACGTAGTTTATGTCCGTTTCTGCGTTTCTGCCGTTCTGCTCGCAGTATGAGCATCACACAAAGTCCGCCGGCAACTGTTGTCGTGGCTGCGTGGTGCCGATAGGCGTCAGAACTTTAGAAGTCTCAGTAGGGGTGGCGTAAGTAACGGCTTTCGCGTTCGTCGGAAGTGGTTTTGTCCGAGTCGGCGCAGAAACAGCTATCCCTTCCGCCGCGATATGGTGATCGGTATAGTTCGATCGAGTCTCTATCACGGCCTCCCGTGAAATAAGTTGATAGACATCGGTGAGTTTTAATAACCCTCCGGCCTCTTCACGCTGGTACTCGATGTGTCGCCATTCTCGTCGTAGTCGATGGTGAAGTCGACCGATTATTCGAATGAGAACCGTCGCTGCGTTAGCGTACTCGAGTTGTCCAATGGACCGTAAAGTCCCTATAGCGTTCTTTATTTCGTCCGCGAGTCGTAAAAGGTCGATCGGTCTCGAAATGTTGCCTCCTCTGCAGAGGTCTTCAATAATGGATTTAGCCATGGCGACGTTACCGCCGTAAATCGAATACAAACGGTCGTACGCCAATTCAAAGGCATCTGGAACACCGATAAAGGTTTCCGCTAATCGTTTCGGCTCACCAGACAGAACTTGGAGCAAGTAATTAAACTTCTCCGTCGAGGTGAAAGCACACTTAGAGATCTGGGACTCTACGTAGTCTACCAGTGTGCGCCAGTGTTTCGCGTTGCCAGAGAACTTCGGCGGTTGCTGTGCCGGTAATCCGTGTCTAGCCGCGAATTTCGCAATCTCGCTAACCAAATCCAACTGTCCGCGTCCCTGTTCGGTGGCGTCGTCCAGTCGTTCCCTTCCGCGCGTTGTTTGTCGGTAGGAATTATTAATGGGATCTTCTTCTCGATGTGTCGGAGTCCGTCTAGTCTCCTGTTCTCTCCTCGGTGGTCGATGTTGTCTAGGTTGTTCCAACTCCACGCTGGTTCGTGATCGATCCGACGGTTGCGCTTCGAGTCGCTCTTCTATCTGAGCTAGTCGGTCCGCTACAGGTCGCATTATTTCGGCGAGTCTGTTGGTGCTGATCGCTTCCGCTGGTTGCAACGTGGTTTTCTGTTGGGGTGTTTCTCGAGGTGGATCGTCGATGTAGGGATTCGTCGACCTCTCCTCTCGTTTGTAATCTTCCGCCGCTCCAGTACGGAATATTTCCCGTTCCGTCGACTCCGAGTCGCTAGATGAGTCGCTGTTGTCCGGATAAGGTGGCTGGCGGGTTCGTGTCCGGCGTATTATTCTAGATTTCGTCCGTTGCGGTCCGGAATCTATGGCTCTCCGTTGTTCGGTAGGCTCGCAAGCCTTCCACGAAGTCGTAGGTCTCGCTATATGTTGTCCGATCCCATGGGTACTACCCACATCCATCCTCCTCCGTAGTTCGGTAGGCTCGCAAGCCTTCCACGAAGTCGTAGGTTGCGTCGAACATTGTGTCAACGGTCGAGTGAAATAGTCGGGTTTCGTAGTCGGTCTGTAAATAACTGGATTTGCACAGCACGTCACAGGTTTAACTTGTAATGGTTTACTCACCTGTTTAATGGTCATAAACGCAGGTTCCTCTCTTCCTACAAGTAGACTACGACTTACTGTAGGTGGACTAGTTGCGTTACCTGCTAAAATCGGCGATGAAGTCGCCCTAGGTTGCGGTATTTCTGTCACAACAAACCTGTTGCCTTGCGTCGAATGCACAGGCGTTATTTCCTTAGGTTTCGTAACGAAGACCGGTTTTATCGGAGTCGTGGGTTTGAGCATAGGAATAACTTGGGGAAAACGTTTACAGTAATCCTCGACGAACTCCTCTCCTCGATCTATCGCTCCCACACTTCCTTCCTCGATCCGCTTCTGTATTCCGCGATATCGAGCTTCCATACGATCCAGGGCAGACAAGTCGTGTCCAGTTCGCGATCTTATAGATCTATCTCTCGCGTCGAGTTCGAGGTCCGCTTGCGCGTTTGCTGTCTCGCGCGATCTACGATTCAATTCGAACTGTAGTTGCATTTCCCTTTCGCGTCGATTCGCTACTTGTTGTTGTGCCGCTAACTCCGCTTCCTGTATAGCTAAGCGTGCGTTTATTTGTCGTGCCTCCAACTTAGCGCGAGCGTCGGACGCTGCCTTCTTCCGTGCTAACTCAGCTGCGTTTACCGCCGCAACTCGTACTAGCTCGTCGGCTGCCGCCGCCGCGGCTGCTTCTTGCGCCAAGTTTTCCTCCAATCTGCGCATTTCCGAAGCTTCGAATTCGGCTTGCGCCTTGAGTTGCGCAATTCTTGCCTCGTCCTCTCTATGTTGTTTCTCTCCTTCGATGGCGATCTGTGCCATCTGGTGTTGCGCTTCTTCCTCGGCGACTTGTTGTCGGCGTGCAACCTCCTGTTGTTGTCGAGTAATTCCAGACGCTGTTCTACTAACGTCGCCAACGTCGCTCCGTACGCTAACGAACGATCTATCCAGTGGTGGATGTTGGTAGGCTCGCGAGCCTTCCGTAGTGAGAACTTCCGTCGTCCCTCGCGGTTCGACTTCCGGTTCGTCGATCGGTACGCCGCATCTACGAAGAAAATTGGTCAGCGTTTCCAACCTTCCGTCCAGGCAGTAGAGTTCTTCTTCCTCTTCGGGTTGTAACAACGCGTCCGAAACTGACTCACCTAGCAGTTGGTCAAACTGCTCCTGTTGAGCCAATCTTATTACTGACTTAAACTGGATAATGCTTTCTCTCGCACTTACTAATTTATCTACTATCTTTACCTGAGTAAAGTTGTCGCCACGCAACTCTGCAAGTTCGTGTAAACCTTTAAGTTTATCTACGGAGGCATGTACCCTACTTTCTATCCTTACCTGTAAGGTGTAGAACTCGTATCTCGACATCGGGGCGGTTAACTCGCGTAAAACGCGAAAACCTTCTCCGAGGTTCCGAGTAATCTGGGCCATGTGTCCTCCTATACTTCTAATAACGTTCTCCTGGCTTCCAGTCGAACTTACCATGTCCGGTTCCCGTGATCTAGTCTGCGGGACGGTAAGGAAATCTTCGATTCTGCCGTCGCCACGCGTTGCGGCTTCCGGTATTTCCGTTCGGGGTACCGGCGACGCAAGCGGTGTGACATCGGTGGAATCTCGGGTTCTCCTTCTCGGTTCGTCTACTGTCGATCTGTCCGGGTCGCACGAGTCATAGTCGGTAGGTGGGTATCTCGTCGAATGGGGTGTGTCACTCATGTCTTATTATATACGTCAAGTACGGGTAATAAAATGTCAAAGTGTCTGAATGTTGAAGTGTCAAACTTACCTCGGTATATATAGTATATATATACCCTAACCGGTACAAATAAATCAACAAGTCAGAATGTCGAAATGTCAAAATGTCGAAATGTACAAATGTCAAACTTACCTTGATATATATATATATCATATATATACCCTAACCGGTACAAATAAACTAACAAGGTATAAAATAAGTAGTAATCTAGCCTACCGGCTAAATTTGTACGAATAAATGAGATAACGATATACGTTAACAAAATATAGATCAACAAGTACGAATAATAGGCTAAACAGCAACGTCTAACGGGAAAATAAGTACCAACAACACTACAAATAGACAGTGAAACCCACAAATTTTGAGTACTACTGTGCTTTCTTAAGTTTGAACGACGCGAGTCGTAAAACTTACGTTCCTTTGATCTTCCAGTCGTACAAATTCCCAAATACAAACCGGACGTGGGTCTTTCCGTTTTTCGGCGGCGCGGACGAATTTATTATCTCCCAAACTTTGCGAAAAGCGGTCTAATCCTCGAAGCGGTCCAGAAATGAGTCCTTGAGTCCTGAAAAGGTCGAAGGTGAGAGTTTTACTTCTACGCTTACGAAAAATCTTCCTAGGTACCGATACAAATTGGTCTTTAAACCCTATGTACCTTTTCAAGTACCGAAAAGTAACACCGCACACACACGGCGTAAAACAAAGTGCTACAAACTAACTGTTAGCTAGTCAAATATTAAATACGAAAGTACTAGCTACCCTAAAAGCCTACTGAAGCAGGGGACGTTCTAAATTACTAAATTCGCTAACCTTAAATTTTAAATATCTCCTACTTTCAATAGCTAGCAGATCTAAACAATACTATACACTAATTTCAGAATTTGTATAATATACTTCCTACTGTAAGGGTCCAGTAGTATACCGCTTACCAGATCCTAGTAACGATGTATCTTACTATGAGACTCTAGTAATGTATACGGGCTTGTACAGTATCTGACAACAAATCCCAGTCCAGGATATCTAAACAAACAGATACAATACACAAACGACTACTGGCGAGGAACAGAGCCTAGTATCTATTCTATGTACGTGAGCGGGTCTAATGCCTACGTACTAGACAAAAGGATACCTGTCCTCTAACCGGTGAGGCAGATGTACAGTTACAGTAACGGACCAAACTCACGGGAAAACAATCCCCGCGCAGCGAATCCTAACTATCACTGACAGTCCTAAATACAGTAACTTGCCGCGGTGTGATTTATATGGTTTATATACGAACTAGGTGGTTAACAGACCTAGTGTAACAATGCTGATTACCCCTGTCTAAATCAGCCTAAAAGGTCGTGCCTAAATGTAACGATAACTGATCCCCCTGTACGAAATCAGTCTAAAGGGTCAGGCCTAAATGTAACAATAACTGCTGGACAGAAAACAACAGTTTAATATCGAAAGTGAAATACTCTCTCTTGCCGCAACTAATTCAGATCCTAATTTTACAAATACAGATAATTTCCACCTAAAGTAATGTATAGTGCGCTATAGCTAGTAGAACTTTACGGGCAATATGTTTTAGGGCGTGTGTCTGTGGGTGTGTTACAAATAAAACAATTTCGTGTAATTCCTTTACTAGGTTTTAGTGATTTTCTGACTAAATGATACCGTGCGCTAGCTACTAAAATAAACTAGTCGCGTTTGTAGAACTTTATACTCACAAATGACGTCAAAGCTCTCTCCTTCCTATCCACAACCCAATGGGCAACCACAGTGTTAGTAACTACACCCGTGATCGGCACTAATACCAGATTCTGGTTGTAAGATAAGAAATAGGGGTTAATTGCTACCGTACGTTAGCTGATCTGGTATACTAATTTAATTCTAGAACTTTGTTGCTGCGGTAGTTAGCAGCAATACCTATCAGTACGTGGCAAGGCGCGGTAGGATATTAATAAACCTCCCTAGGCCAAGCAGTGTGCCGGTAGCAGAAATACTCCTTGCCTGATCAAATAGCTAACTCCAGACAGGGGGGGGGGGGGGTACTAATGTACGTTCTACAAAGCGAACCGGTACCAAACAGTCAGTGCTACGAATCACTAAATTATGGAACATATGCTGTCCGTACCTAATATGTACTCGCGTACTGACGAATGGCAATAGTTCGCACCTTTAGGAAGTACAGGTTAACCCAGGGGTTCGTAGGACTGACAAAGGGGGGGGGGTGTTTCTGTCTGAATATAATTATTTGATCCTAAATTTGCGGCGTCCAGTACGGCGTCACGCTTACCCTGATCTATAGGTCTTACGGCGGGCAAGGGCGTCGAACAAAGTCTTACCTTCTCACAAAGCGGGCGCTGCATGGCAAGTTGAGTATTTCGAAGGGGCAAAGGGGGTGCGCGATCAATCCAATGTGGGCGCTAGCGTGTTGTGGACATCTTTTCCCTGCGTTGCTTACTGCCTAACAGTCTAGGCTGCCATCTCCCTGATGTTTGGCTGTCCCAAAGTTGGACCAAAAGAAAACATGTTCAGGAATTTGCAGTATATTTACAGTTTTACAAAGGATTTATCAAATAAAGTTTCAAATACAAATTTCCCGACCGGGATTCGAACTCGTAACCTATGTAATGTAACCAACGCCTTAACCATCTGACCACTACGCCACAAGAGTACCTAAGGGTTTTATGTGTACAAATATGAATAGGCATATTACATTACTGTAACTCAATCAAAATACGTCGGATTTTCGAAAGTTTTTACGTTAAAGTTAAACTACAAATGCTATCTTATAGTGAAATAATTCATCAATATCCAATAAAATGGTAGGCTCGCAAGCCGAACTGCCGAACTCCTCGATCTCGCCTTTCTCGTACGCTTTGTACGCCCTATAGAGGCTCAAAGATTCCCTTTTCTCTTGTGTCGACTTATTAGACTCGTCCACTACCATACTGTAGACGTCTGGTTCGACTAATTTGGGTTCATAAATAACAATCTCGCACGCGTTCGGTCCACTCATCTTAAACGAATGGTACGGATTCGTCAAAGGGTATCCGCCTTCTTGGTAACGCAGACTTTGGTGGTATGAACATCGCGCTAATATCGGCTCGGGGTTCTCCGGGTTCAAGCGCATAGGAGTCGCGTGGTCTTGCTCACGCATACATCCTCCACATTTATAGAACAGTTTATATAAATGGAGAACGCTTCCTTAGTTTCCGGATCCGCTCCTCGAGCGCGTCTATAAAGATCATATCTCTGTGTCTCGGGTCCTCGCAAACGTCGCTGGCGTCGCATAACGCATAGTAGGGGTACAACGCTTTGAACTCCGCGCGTAACTCCTCTGCTCTTTTGTTATAAGCATCCAATCGCTGTCGCGTAACGTTTGGATCCGCCTTGGACTTAGCGAGCTTGGCTGTACTCCTAGCCATACTCTCCACTCCAAACACGTTAAAGTTTTGGCCCCATATCGGTTTAACGGCGCCTGGTGCTCCTATTCCTGTGTGAATCCCTGTATATAGTGTTTCTACTAGAGGAAGCACAAACAGAGGTTAGATGTAAGGAGACTTAGAGTTTTGTTGGCTTTTGGCTCAACTTTGCTCTAAAACCCCTACCCATTTGCTTAATGACTTCGGGTTTCGCGTGATTTCGCACTGGCTCCTAATCCAAAAAAAAATGTGCTAATAAAAAACGAATTCCGGGTAAAATAAACGGTCTAAAATACTCACCTTTTAATTTCCCAAACTACTATCCCAAAGAAAATAGTGCAGTCGAGAATTAATTTGGTCTAAATAATAGTAGACACGACTACGTAGAACAAGGCCGATTTTCTTTTCCAAAAAAAATTTATCTGTAGGCTTGCATGTTAGCTTATCCAATTCCGCTAACCACCCCATAAAGTGAGCCGTTAAGCAATATTGGGAGCACGAGGTTGATTACCAATATCAACCTCGTGTCACCCCAACAAAGTGGGAAGGAGACACATACGCACAATAAGGGTCAGGGGTTACACCCCTGAAAGAGAGAGAATAGCAAGGGCGAAGGGAAGCACTTCAGAGGGGGGCAAAGGGTGACAACAGAGTTATTAGCCAATGGGGGGAAGGCACCGGCTGGGTAACGTAACTTGGCCAACCGTGCAATATACATTACCAGTACAGCTATCATTTATTCAGTGTATCATTTATTCAGTGTGTCATTCAATCAGTTAGTTAGGTTAGTTTAGCTAGGGAAGTACCGGGACTTTAATCACCGTCTTCGATACCCGCCTTCCGTTTACCATTAATATTCTATTGTGTATCATTGCATTGTATCATCTACCCCGTGTATCATTTATTCATTATGCTATTATACCCGAAGGACCATATACAACGATCAACAAACTCTTTCACTTTTCACACACGGCGGGGACGCGTAGATTAAAAACCGGATAAACCGGGATCCTCCCTGGATCCCGTCACAGTGATTAAAACCCAAGCTGCCGCCCCTAGTTAAACAGTGACTACCAACCACCGATCAACTGACAAGTTAAAAGATGAGTCGAGTAGAAGAGACAATCTAGACAAACCGTCATCACAAACAAAGACGGCGATCTAACGATCCGCGAGGCCGCGACTAGACGGTATAGACCCGCAACGCCGGACCCATCGATAACGGGCGATCCGGCAATTCAGGATGAGGGGGGCCGTCTACAACTGGAGAGCGAGTCGAGAGAAGGAAGAGACGAGTCGGGAGAAGAGAGAGACGAGTCGACGCGGAGCGGGGGTCGACGCACCGATGTCGCTGGCCAGCCACAGGCCGAGGGCGACGGACGGTCCACCGGAACGGCGATGGTGGAGCCGATGGTACGACGCCGGACCCGGAGAGACGGAGGAGAGGTCGGCGACGAGGACGTCGGGGTTTCTGATCGACTT
Organism: Nemertoderma westbladi; assembly: GCA_032718475.1. Lineage (NCBI taxonomy): Eukaryota > Metazoa > Xenacoelomorpha > Nemertodermatida > Nemertodermatidae > Nemertoderma > Nemertoderma westbladi. The sequence continues at coordinate 44,462 of JAUCBJ010007917.1, forward strand.
CGACGGGCCTACAACGCGACCCGGAAACTACTTAAGGAGGCCATAGAGGGGGCGAGGATAGACGTGGTAAAGTTAACAAAAGGACTAGGTGAGTCGGATAAACATTTTAGGTATCTAATGCGCTTTGGGCAGAGAGAACTGGCCAAGGAGAGAGCGAGAGGGGTTGCCGAGGAACTGTGTGATTTATGGCGGTGTAGGGGTATGCAACCTAGTGTAGTGTACATAGGGCCATACTTAGTCGATGCCCGGGGAATAAAATTAGTGGGTTGGGGGAGACCGCAGGAGGGTGAATCCGAGGTTAACCCCGAGGATTCGGTCTCGTCGGTCGGAGAAAGTTCAGGGAGGCGGGGGAAAGTCAGTAGGACGGGAAGGCGGAGGGAATCCGTCGTAACCGATAAGTCCGCTACATCCTCCGCAAAAGAAAGACGGGTGATGGAATTAAATCTGGCTTACCAAGTCGATCTAACGGCGCAAGACCAGAGAGAAATAGAGAGACAGTTAGAGGAGGGGAAAGCGCTATTAGAGAAGGAAATGGAACTGGTTATGGAGACCGGAGAGAGGGCCGAGAAGGCCGCGAGAAGCTTTAGGGAGTGTGAGGAAATAGGGAGGAAGGAACAAGAGGAGCATGAAGCGAGAGAACTGAGTGAACGTAAGGAGCGCGAAGCGAGAGAACAGAGTGAACGTAAAGAGCGCGAGGCGAGAGAGCGGAGTGAGCATGAAGAACGTGAGAGAAGACGAAGGGAGGGAGCCGAGAGAGAGAGGGAATTGGCCGAGCAAAGCGCGCGGGAGAGAAGGGAGAGAACGGCAGAGGATACGCGTGTGCGGGAGGTTCTAAATGCCCGTCTGAGGGGGCTTATCCAGTACCAAGCCATAAAGAAACACAAACTGAAACTGGCGCAGATGGGGTTGTCAGAGAGTGACGCTGGCTCGAATGCTCTCGAAGAGCCAAGAGCCGTGGATACATTTATTAGTACCCCACTTACAGGGACCGCACGACAGACCCGAGACTGGTGTGACCGTACGGGCGGGGGGGGGGGGGGGGGGGGGGTAATAATAATAATACAGTAGATGACGTTAATATTAATAGTACCGTATTAGATAATCCTAACCAAACCTTTATTCCAGGAAATATTTTACCTAGTGGTAGTAATTTAAACTTAAATGCAATTAACCCAAATAATTTAAATAATAATCCGAATTCGAATTTACAAATTAATCCAAATAATTTAGATAATGATCCAAACCCGAATTTCAAAATAATTCAAATAATCCTATCTCGAACGAACAAAATAATTCTGTTTCTAATTTTGGTGCACAAAATAATTCAGGTGAACTAGAGGGCCAAATTGGCGACAACCACAGTGGTGCTATTAACGTGAACGTGTCGGACATATACAACCTGGCAAACGGGGGCCTGGTAGGCCACGAAGTTGGTAGGCAGGAAATGGCGGGGTTAAGTCAACCCGACGGGGGCCTGGTAGGCCACGTAGTTGGTAGGCAGGAGGTAGCGGGGTTAAGCCAACCTGAGGTGGGCCTGGTAGGCCACGCAATAGTAGAGAGTGAGGCGGGGGTGAATGGACCCAGCCGTAGTAGAAACAGTACATCGACTAGAGAGGGGTGTAGAGGTGAAGTGAGAGATAGTGAAGTAAAATGTGGCGAGTGGGGGGGGGGGGGCTACAGGAGCCCCACAACAGCGAGTTAGCGGCGAAAAGGGGGGGGGGGCAGAGAGTGCCCCACAGGCGTCAACGGATAATGCGCAGGCCGAGACAGGTAAAGCGCAACACCCGGCGACGGAGAGTAATAGGGGGATTGCAAGTATCCCCAGCGGTGTGCGATCGAGCAGAGAGAGGCAGGTTGACGTCGCGAGAGGGCAGACCAAGCGTCGAGCCCGATCAGAAGAGGGAAGAAGAACAGTGGAGTTTAACCGGGAGATGGAGGAGAGATCTTACGAGCGGGAATACTGCACTGGAGAGAGAAGAAGAGAAGAAAGTAGAAGAAGTATCGCCGCGGGCGATAGGAGAGCGAGGACGGATACCGAGCCGTCGATGGTCGAGATAGGAACGGAAAGTCAGTGGGGTCGAACTTCGGGAGATTGCCGTTGTCCCGGAGAGGCGCGACCTGACGAGGCGCACTACGCGCCGATAGAGGGGTACGCGATGTACCAACATGAGAACGAGAATAGTGGAGGGGATCGAAGAGAAACTTTCTGGCGGGATATAACTACCGATCGAGGATACGGTAGCCGCGGGGAGGATTACTCGAGAAGAATAAACTTCGATCCCGAGCGACACATACAGACTGTAGGACATACTGTAGGCCTTACTGCACATACCATAGGCCATGCTGACAGGAAAAATGTAGGCGATAGGATAGCGCGGACGGCGGGATTAAATCCGGAAGTCGCGGAGTACATACCGGCGGGTAGGCCAGGAGCTGATAGGCCTATACCGGTACCAGCACAGCAGTATGACTACAGCATGCAGGGACATAACATATACCCAGGGGAGGGGGGAATTATTGCGGATAGGTGCATGGGCCCCAATATATTAACATCAACCCCAGTACTAAGCATACCGGTGGGGGGGGGGGGCAGGGTGACATTCCCCCATCACGATATCAACAATATACCCTGATAGGAGTAAGAACAACGAGGCCCTTGGATGAAAACAGATCATGCGACACAGAAATATGGAGGGGGCCGCTACCCCCAATGATATACCCAAGCCAGAGGAAGACAGGAAATAGGACGGACGGACCACACCCAACAGGAGAAACTATACAACATCCATCGAACCCATTGGAAGCGCAGGCGATGGGGATGGCCACGTTGATCGATGCGTTAAAAACTAGGATCGAGTTACCACCCGTGGAACCGTTTAAATTCGATGGGAGTAGGCCGGAAGAATACCTACAGTTTCGGCGCATGTATAGTAACGAAATACTGACAAAGATCTTGACGCAGGCAGAGTGCCTAAAATATCTGCAAGTATATACAGGAGGCCCAGCATACGACATCGTGAGGCAATACCAGGGCATAGAGGGCGGCTTCACGACGGCATGGCGGGCACTGGACAGGGAATACTGGCACGCGGTCAAGATCATCCGGCAAACCCTGAGGGGCATAACATCGGGTGGCCTACAGGATAATCCCATTAGCATAAAGACATTCGCTAACAAAGTTGAGAAGGCGCTAATCGTGCTAAAGACGCTAGACGCGCCATACGAACTCAACGCGTCCAACAACATCACCACGATAGCGCAGGCACTACCGATGTGGCTGCGCAACAAGTGGAGGAAGATCGCTTTCTCCACTCGAGATAGGAAGGGTGCGGAACCGGCTCAGTCTATAGCGAGGACAGCCTGGGAAAGGGACCAAGAACCGACTACCATAGACCGAAACCAGAACACAACACGTCAAACGCATTACCAAAGCTCAGGCAATCATTGCCATACGCAGCGATGCAGGGGACTGCAAGTCCACAGGTAGCCGGGGGTAAGACCACATCATGGAGCGGACAGGGGAGGGACAACAACACAAATAAATATAACCCCAGTACGCCCAGTAGGCCGAACCCAAACAATAAAAACAGTAGGGACTTTGGTACAAATACAGCTGCGATACGCGATGGACTGTACAAGGACGGCTACGACCCAAAGAGCAAATGCCAGCTACATACAAATGCATCTCATCGAACCATGAACTGCAGCTACTGGCAAGCGCTACCCAGGGAAGATCAGGTAGAGTACGCGACGAAAAACGAGATCTGCTCGCGATGTGATGAGTGGACATAGAGCTAGGCAATGCAAGGAGACTCCAATTAAGTTCGGTCAAAGCAAAGGCCAAACGATGGCAACGAGCACAGTAGGGGCGAAGAAGAGAGGAACGGTGCTGCTTGGGGTGGTACCAGTGCGAGTGATTGGAGAAGGCAATCGGTCAGTGACCACGCTGATGCTGGTCGATAGTGGAGCTGCCTTCACATTAGTTGAAAATTGGGTGGCCGAAGAGATAGGATTGAGAACGAGGCCAAGTAGAATGGTGGTGACAATGATTTCTAGCAAAGATGAGGTCCTGGAGATGAGGACCGGACGGTGCGCAATTGCAGCAGTGGCACCGGGATGCGACTACGGGGCGACCATCGACCCCATCCAAGTGATAGAGTCAATAAATATCAATGCCAGGCGACCAACCAACATCGAGGTCGAACAATATAAATTCCTGGACGATATCGACTTCTCAATCCCAGAGGTGGACGTCAGGAAGGTAACCATCATAGTAGTAATGGACTGCCCGACGGCCCACGAAAGAATGCAAACGGTCTTCGGCGAAGACAAGCAGTGTGATCCGGTGGCGATATTGACGCCGTTCGGGTGGACGCTGAGTGGCCCAATTAAGAGTAGGATACCATTTAGGATGTCGGAGACATCGGGATGCATGTTCGCTGGAACTATGCAAGAAATAGGGGATGAGAGAGCGGAGGAACAGCTCAAAAGATTGCTCAGGCAAGATTTTGAGGGACTAAAGGAAACCGGGGTCAGAACCTCGGTGGAAGACAAACAGGCTCAGCAGAGCGTAGAGGAATCTATGAGATGCGATGAGGGGCGGTATACCATAGGAATGGTATGGAAGCTACCAAAGCTACCACTGTCCAATAATAAAGCGATGGTACTCACGAGGCTTCGTAAGTTGAAACAGACGTTAAAACGGAGCCCCGAAAAGAATGAGTACATTCACAAAACGATCAGAAAGTACGTCGAGAAGGGATGGGCCGTGGAGTTACCGGTCGACGAACCAAACACGGACAGGACATATTACCTGCCACTCCACGTGGCTTTAGATCTGAAGAAAGGTAAACTGCGGATGGTAGTGGACGCATTGGCAAAGACCGCCGGGAAATGCCTAAACAACTATCTGCTAGAAGGTCCCAACATATACAACTCAGGGATAGAGGTCCTACTCAGGTTCAGGAATGGAAAACACGCCTTCACCTGTGACATAGAAGGCATGTTCAACCAAGTCCGTGTGACGGAAGAGGATAGCGACAGTCAGCGCTTCCTATGGTACGACGGCGACGTGGAACCGTCCACAATACCGATGTACAAGATGATAGTACAGAATATGGGAGCCAAGTCGTCTTCTTTCACGACGACTATGGCCGTAAGAGACACAGTAAAGGGAAAGGAAGATAAGTACAGCACTAGAGCCGTCGATATGATTCGACGCGGCTTCTACGTAGACGACGGGATGGACTTTGGAAATACGGTTGAGGAGCTACTGGACACAGGGCGCGAGGTTCGCGACATCCTTAAAGGATCCGGCTTCAACCTGACCAAATTTCAATCCAGTTCGAAGGAATTTATCGAGGCGATAAAAGATGAGAGACCAGGATCGACCATGGATAATCCCACAACAGCCAAGGGGCAGGACATGGCGAACAAGAGAATAGAGTCTCAACAGAAGGCACTGGGAATCGTGTGGGACAGAGAGACGGATGAACTGAAGTACCAGTTGAGTCAGGAGGGCGCAGATATCCACACAAAGAGGGGCTATGTGTCATACATAGCAAGAATATACGATCCCCTAGGCCTAGCATCCCCACTAATAGTCACGGGGAAACAGATACTCAAGAAAGTGTACAAGCTAAAGGACGAGTGGGACGCAGAGGTCCCGGAAGAGATTAGAAAGCAGTGGTATAAGTGGACAGAGAGCCTGGAGCAGATGGGAACATATAGCATGCCACGAGTGTATTTCCCGGATGGGAACATGACGAATCTGGACCTACACATGTTCTCCGATGCGTCGTTAGAGGCATACGGAGCGGCACTCTATTTAGTACAACGAGAGGGGGCTCACAAACCCAGACTCGCCTTCAGCAAAGCGAAGTCAACGCCGCCAGACTCAGCATCAGTTCCCAAACTAGAATTGACAGCTGCGAGACTAGGAGTTAGGGCTACAGCCTACCTAGTGGATACTATTCCCAATATAGTGGAGACACACTACTGGACGGATTCCATGGTAGTGCTTGGTTGGCTACATAACGAAAAGACGAGATACCCTATATTCGTCGCGAATAGGGTGGACGAAATAAGGGCGACCACAAAACTGGAAAGGTGGCACTACTGCCCAACGGACGAGAACCCAGCGGACTTGTTATTGAGGGGCGTGGTACGCCACACTTTCTTGAAGAAGGAAGTATTGTGGCAACACGGGCCACAGTTTCTGATCGATAGGGAGGCCTGGCCGCCGATGAGAAAGGTGGACCCGGACTCAGGAGAAGTAGTGTTAGAAGGAGAAGAAGGAGATTCAGAGGGAGAAGAGATATACTCCCAGATGGTGAGGGAGATTAGGGACGTGCAACCAAAACCGGGAGAACTGTGCGATAACCCGATGGATAAACTCCTCAGCTACAGTTCTAGTTGGTACAAGACCAAGAAATTAGTGGCGTACTGGAGAGGTCAGGTCAGGTATTCTAGGTCATTGATCAAGAAAACTTGCCACCTCCATGCAGCATAAAGGAGGTGCCACCTGTAGCTGCATAGACCCTCTTACTAGGGCAAATCTGGTCCTGTAACTAGGACCCCCTTCGTTCTGGGATAAGGACGCCCTTGGTCCTGGATTAAGGACCCATATACTTGGCTGCAGGGGTATATGGCCTGACCAGGCAGATGGTGATCTACCAATGGCTGGTTAGGAGTAGAGTGTTCTCATGTCCACTCTGAGGGCACTTCACTGCGACCTGCACCTGGCAGCAAGGGTACAGGGCATGACACAGCAGATGAGCTGCAACAGCCAATGGTGGGTCATGTACGCCAGAGTAGATATGGGTGATGGGCCTCATATCTGACTCCATTGCGACACCCACCCTGTGGAATGGCAAACCAGGGTGTGGTATTTGCCCCGAGAGCTGACTCGGCAAAAAAGCACCCCCCAACCCCCACTATGGATTACATTAGCAATACATGGCTTTAATACTTCATTATGTTCATGAAATAGCTGATAAATTTGAGGTGAATTGTTGCATTATATATTAACTTCAGCTCCAGTCTCTTTGGCAATACGATGAAACTATAATAAATATTCTAGAACACAACAATATTAACAGGGAGATAGGCTACTTATCTCTTCACTCTGAGAGCCTCAAAAACGGGGTGTTCCTACGCAATCAAATTTCATCCATCTCCAGGGGAAAGACGAAGCAAATAACAGCTGATTACTTCTATAAATGTAAGTGTTACCTGTTCTTTTGACATTCATTTAAGATTCACTATCTCATGGAGTGGGTTAGAAGTTATAAATATAAAAATCGATGTGGTTTTTGAAAAAAATCAAAGGATATTTTGATTAATTATTGCTGAAAAACACCACGATTTTGACATGGCTTTAATACTTCATTATGTTCATGAAATATCTGAGATATTTGAGGTGAATTATTGTATTACATATTAACTTTGGCTCCAGCCGCTTTGGCAATACGATGAAACTATAATAAATATTCTAGAACACAACAATATTAACAGGGAGATAGGCTACTTATCTCTTCAATCTGAGAGCCTCAAAAAGGGGGGTGTTCCGACGCAATCAAAATTCATCCATCTACAGGGGAAAAACGAAGCAAAGAACAGTTGATTACTTCTATGAATGTAAGTGTTACCTGCTCCTTTGACTTTCATTTAAGATTCTTTATCTTTTGGAGTGGGTTAGAAGTCATGAATATGAAGAACGATGTCGTTTTTTGTAAAAAATCTGAGGATATTTTGATAAATTATTGCTGAAAAACCCCAAGGATTTTGACATGGCTTTAATACTTCATTATGTTCATGAAATAGCTGAGAAATTTGAGGTGAGTTGTTGTATTACATATTAACTTCGGCTCCAGCCGCTTTGGCAATACGATGAAACTATAATAAATATTCTAGAACACAACAATATTAACAGGGAGATAGGCTACTTATCTCTTCACTCTGAGAGCCTCAAAAACGGGGTGTTCCGACGCAATCAAATTTCATACATCTCCAGGGGAAAGACGAAGCAAAGAACAGCTGATTACTTCTATAAATGTAAGTGTTACCTGTTCTTTTGACTTTCATTTAAGATTCGCAACCTCATGGAGTGGGTTAGAAGTTATAAATATGAAGATCGATGTGGTTTTTGAAAAAAATCAAAGGATATTTTGATTAATTATTGCTGAAAAACACCAAGGATTTTGACATGGCTTTAATACTTCATTATGTTCATGAAATAGCTGAGAAATTTGAGGTGAATTGTTGCATTATATATTAACTTCAGCTCCAGTCTCTTTGGCAATACGATGAAACTATAATAAATATTCTAGAACACAACAATATTAACAGGGAGATAGGATACTTATCTCTTCACTCTGAGAGCCTCAAAAAGGGGGTGTTCCGACGCAATCAAAATTCATCCATCTACAGGGGAAAAACGAAGCAAAGAACAGTTGATTACTTCTATAAATGTAAGTGTTACCTGCTCCTTTGACTTTCATTTAAGATTCTTTATCTTTTGGAGTGGGTTAGAAGTCATGAATATGAAGAACGATGTCGTTTTTTGTAAAAAATCTCAGGATATTTTGATAAATTATTGCTGAAAAACCCCAAGGATTTTGACATGGCTTTAATACTTCATTATGTTCATGAAATAGCTGAGAAATTTGAGGTGAGTTGTTGTATTACATATTAACTTCGGCTCCAGCCGCTTTGGCAATACGATGAAACTATAATAAATATTCTAGAACACAACAATATTAACAGGGAGATAGGCTACTTATCTCTTCACTCTGAGAGCCTCAAAAAGGGGGTGTTCCGACGCAATCAAAATTCATCCATCTACAGGGGAAAAACGAAGCAAAGAACAGTTGATTACTTCTATAAATGTAAGTGTTACCTGCTCCTTTGACTTTCATTTAAGATTCTTTATCTTTTGGAGTGGGTTAGAAGTCATGAATATGAAGAACGATGTCGTTTTTTGTAAAAAATCTCAGGATATTTTGATAAATTATTGCTGAAAAACCCCCAAGGATTTTGACATGGCTTTAATACTTCATTATGTTCATGAAATAGCTGAGAAATTTGAGGTGAGTTGTTGTATTACATATTAACTTCGGCTCCAGCCGCTTTGGCAATACGATGAAACTATAATAAATATTCTAGAACACAACAAATTTAACAGGGAGATAGGCTACTCATCTCTTCACTCTGACAGCCTCAAAAAGGGGGTGTTCCGACGCAATCAAAATTCATCAATCTCCAGGGGAATGATGAAGCAAAGAACAGCTGATTACTTCTATAAATGTAAGTGTTACCTGTTCTTTTGACTTTCATTTAAGATTCGCTATCTCGTGGAGTGGATTAGAAGTTATAAATATGAAAATCGATGTGGTTTTAGAAAAAAATCAGAGGATATTTTGATAAATTATTGCTGAAAAACCCCAAGCATTTTGACATGGCTTTAATACTTCATTATATTCATGAAATAGCTGAGATATTTGAGGTGAATTATTGTATCACATATTAACTTCGGCTCCAGGCGCTTTGGCAATACGATGAAACTATAATATATATTCTAGAACACAACAATATTAACAGGGAGATAGGCTACTTATCTCTTCACTCTGAGAGCCTCAAAAAAGGGGTGTTCCGATGCAATCAAAATTCTTCCATCTCCAGGGGAAAGACGAAGCAAATAACAGCTGATTACTTCTATAAATGTAAGTGTTACCAGTTCTTTTGACTTTCATTTAAGATTCTTTATCTTGTGGAGTGGGTTAGAAGTGATAAATATGAAAATCGATGTGGTTTTTGAAAAAAATCAGAGGATATTTTGATAAATTATTGCTGAAAAACCCCAAGGATTTTGACATGGCTTTAATACTCATTATATTCATGAAATAGCTGAGATATTTGAGGTGAATTATTGCATTACTTATTAACTTTGGCTCCAGCCGCTTTGGCAATACGATGAAACTATAATAAATATTCTAGAACACAACAATATTAACAGGGAGATTGGCTACTTATCTCTCCACTCTGAGAGCCTCAAAAAGGGGGTGTTCCGACGCAATCAAATTTCATCCATCTCCAGGGGAAAGACGAAGCAAAGAATAGCTGATTTCTTCTATAAATGAAAGTGTTACCTGCTCTTTTGACTTTCATTTAAGATTCGCAACCTCATGGAGTGGGTTAGAAGTTATAAATATGAAGATCGATGTGGTTTTTGAAAAAAATCAAAGGATATTTTGATTAATTATTGCAGAAAAACACCAAGGATTTTGACATGGCTTTAATACTTCATTATGTTCATGAAATAGCTGAGAAATTTGAGGTGAATTGTTGCATTATATATTAACTTCAGCTCCAGTCTATTTGGCAATACGATGAAACTATAATAAATATTCTAGAACACAACAATATTAACAGGGAGATAGGCTACTTATCTCTTCACTCTGAGAGCCTCAAAAACGGGGTGTTCCTACGCAATCAAATTTCATCCATCTCCAGGGGAAAGACGAAGCAAATAACAGCTGATTACTTCTATAAATGTAAGTGTTACCTGTTCTTTTGACATTCATTTAAGATTCACTATCTCATGGAGTGGGTTAGAAGTTATAAATATAAAAATCGATGTGGTTTTTGAAAAAAATCAAAGGATATTTTGATTAATTATTGCTGAAAAACACCACGATTTTGACATGGCTTTAATACTTCATTATGTTCATGAAATATCTGAGATATTTGAGGTGAATTATTGTATTACATATTAACTTTGGCTCCAGCCGCTTTGGCAATACGATGAAACTATAATAAATATTCTAGAACACAACAATATTAACAGGGAGATAGGCTACTTATCTCTTCAATCTGAGAGCCTCAAAAAGGGGGGTGTTCCGACGCAATCAAAATTCATCCATCTACAGGGGAAAAACGAAGCAAAGAACAGTTGATTACTTCTATGAATGTAAGTGTTACCTGCTCCTTTGACTTTCATTTAAGATTCTTTATCTTTTGGAGTGGGTTAGAAGTCATGAATATGAAGAACGATGTCGTTTTTTGTAAAAAATCTGAGGATATTTTGATAAATTATTGCTGAAAAACCCCAAGGATTTTGACATGGCTTTAATACTTCATTATGTTCATGAAATAGCTGAGAAATTTGAGGTGAGTTGTTGTATTACATATTAACTTCGGCTCCAGCCGTGTTACGGTATATGGCGCTGTATCCATAATATTAGTCATCATGCAGTATGCAATATTAGTCCGTTATGCAGTATGCAATATTAGTCCGTTATACTGTACGTAATATTAGTCCGTTGTGCAGCATGATATTTTAGATAAGGCATAATAACGCAGTGGTATTTAGGTAGGGAAATCAAAACGCCCATATATTTGAAACCATCCATTTTGTATAGTATGTAGCCCTACCTACGTAATTTTGTATTAGGTTATATGTAGATAGTTCCAGGGTAAGTTTATTCGGACCCTGGATTCAGTGCTTGCTGATATTAGCTTTAGTAGGGCTAGCATATAGGGACGCTGTCCTGGCCATTCAGCAGCCAGAGACGTGAACCATTACCATATATGGTAATAATTCGAGGAAGGGAAGCAAATAGGGCTACAATCCGGCCTCCTTATTGGACTAGCTGCTTCCAGGTTGGTCTAGTGCTAGCACGGACTGGAGAGCCAATAAGAAAGCGATTGAGTCACCCTATTGCATCACCCCATCCGGATCACCTATAAATTGGCGGTGTGCCGGTAAAGCCTCACAATTCTACTCATCACATGACACCTAGCCCTAGCACCTGTCTTGCTGTTTTTTCTTGATATTTTCTGCAATTTGCTAATTTGATTAATTTTCGTGAAATGATTTGCTAGTGCGATTACTTGCTTGTGTTTCTCAATAATTCCTTTGATTGCTGCTAATTACAATTGAACTATGATTTCTACCTTTGATTAATGGTTCTATGTGATTCTTTCTGCGCAATAATCCTAAGGGATTCTGAGACTGTCAGACTTTGTGATTTGCATGCGCCGCTACGGTAGCTATTAGCATCATGGAGAGCTAAGGTGCCAGTGGGCGGTGGGCGCATCGGGGGGTTGAGCGACTAGGAGAGAGCGGAGGATTCAAAGCGAGCAACGCTGGCCAGGGTCACCGTTGCGGGCGGGTAACTTGCACTGCGGCACGCAGACCGATCGCCGGTACAGCAAATTAGGGGGCTGATGATCCAGATTTTGTCTCTATTTAGTATTAGGGGGGCAGGAATTGGGTTAGTTAGGAGTCCTAGATGTACCTGGGAGAGGCCTGCGCGTATTACAACGTTGAGTGTGGAGTACGAGTAGTGAATTGCACAATTGTAAACTGTGATTTCTAAAGCTGATTGGTGTGTTATTGAAGTGTGCCTAAGATTACGAATGCTTAGATAGGCGCTCTTTTCCTTTGATTGATTTCTATTTCTTAGTTACAATAATTAGTTATTGATTAGGTCAAAGTAATACGGCAAATTAGGCTATTACTATCGAAACCTGTTGCGTGATAAATTAGAATTACGTATTCTGGAACTCTTAGTAATTAGTACGCTGTTAAATATTTGTGACTGTAATTAATTAGTAAAAAATTAAGAATTAGTACGCAGCATAGCGGAGAGTAGCTAAGGTAATAATTAGTGTACTGTAAACTATTCACGCTGAGCGGTTATTTGCATTAGCGGGAAATCAGTTAGAACGCACTATTCGGTACGCACGATACGCTAGTAATTTTGCTGGCCTAAAGCCAGTCGCGGGCAGTTTTAGACCCGGGGTGGTATTATCCACGTAGAAACAGATACTGTACCGTTTTGATATTTTAAATATTCTCGCATTCACACATTACGTTAGGGAACCTCCAGTATTCGCGATTAGAAAGACGTAGGTAATAGCGTGCTTTAATAAGTGATAGAATTAGGCGTAAGAATACTCTGAGTGCAAGGCCTCTCGCACTCGTCTTAAGTAAGCTTAGGGAGCCGACTCGGGTTTATTGTTTTGGTTATTCCCGCGTGGCTCATAGATTCGAACAGTTAGCTCTCTATCGAGCGATCGGTAGAGAAAGAAACAAGCGATTTTGCAGGAGTTGTGTAAAATTAGTAAAATATATTAGTGGACGGCAGATTAGCGCCATCTAACGGTAAGTAGCGGTTTTGTATTTAGCAACCCTTACAATTTAGTAATAGCACGCTCCTGATCCCCTTTACTTAACAGTAGAGCAGTCTTCGTGTCTTATTGGTTAGGCGGGAACTTATTAGGTTGGCAGAGAAGTATACCAGTATTTGTCTGTTCAACAGTTCTGCTGTTAGTATAGAGGTCGCGGTTGTTTATCAGTAATACACGGTTTTGTTTTGCTGTACTGCGTACAGTAAATACGAATTAGATTACTGTATTAGGTACTGTACTGCGTACGGTAGAAGGGACATTTGTTTTGCCGTACCATACACAGTATCATTAGGCTGTTAGGTTGGTGTACTGTTTTACTTACTGTACTGCATACAGTGGATGTACGGTAGTGCGTTTTTACTAATTGCGAATACAGCAGTTCATTAGGCCTTAGGGCAAACAGTAATTAGTAAGTTTTTTGAAATTATTAGCTAGGTTTGCGAGAATTCAGTTTTCGGTCAAAATTATTTTGTAAAATTCTAGAGTTTTGTACCGGTATGTTAGGTAACCGCTTAGTTATTTTATACCATCTGGAGATACATGGCAAGACGGAACTTCTGAGTTTGGGGTTCGTGTGGGTCTGCGGGTTCGGTTTGCAATCAGCGAAGGGACTGAATCTTTGGACGCGGACGTGGAATCTCACAGCAAACAAGGTTAGTTGTTCTGTTGGCACCAGTGTGTTTGTGGAAGCAGTAAAAAATTATCGGTTGTTTAACTGCGAAGCTGAACTCAATTTATTAGTTAGGATATTTAGGTTTAGCCGGCCATGGTTTTGAATCGCTCAAGTTAGAGAGAGAGTTAGAGAGAGTCGCAACCCGAAGATGTAGCCACGCGCTAGTGGATACATAATAATATTTGAAATTAAAATTACGTTGATTAGAGCTATATATATATAAAATTAGAAATATTCGGGCGGCAAATATTTTGAATATTTTGTATTAGATTCAAAGTTATTTTGTGCTATACCGGTATTTAATGCTATATAATAGCTATATAATAATATTTTTGTTTAAATATTGTGCTAGTATTTGCTATAACTATATACCCCATTAAATTCACAATATTGCATTGCGAATTTATTCTGACATTTGGACCAACTGATTATTTGACAAATAATTTGACCGTATTTCGGTTAAATTATAATTATATCTCGAACTTTTGCGAGATATTTTTGCCGGAAGGCAAAACATTATTAGACTATGAGTGTCTCAGACAAAGAGGCACTAGAGGACAGCTATGAGACGGCGGCTGGACCGCCGACTGACGATAGCGTAAATATTACTGTTGACGACAATGCCGACTATGACGACGCAGCGAGCGACGCTGACGTAAGTGAACAGGAGGACGAGACAGTGACTAGTGAGGAAGAACAACAACCTCAGGTACCTAAAGAGGTGAGGTCTCTATAGGGGTGCCTGAAACAGGCGGCGGCGTTCTCGCGAGGGTCTGGGGGCACGTTAAATTGTTGTTATAGTGCAAGGGAGTCACTGAAGGCCCTCGTGTCTGACGAACCATGAATTGCCATGGTGCCGTGGTATCGCCTAGTCGGCCTGTTGCCGTACTGCCAGTCCTGTACACAGTAGGGGTGGTGGCATGGCGTGATTTGTGGTTCATGTGGTGTGAACTATGATTTGTATGTGGGCGAGCAGTGGCAGTTAGCTTTGGGGCTTGGATGTGTGCCATTGACCGTCAGCTGTTCCGTTTTTTTTTGATACTATATGTTATTGTCTCCATGTTCAGCTGATTGGTCTTTGGGGTGTGTTTAGGTCTGAGATGAGCTTTCTGTTGCTGTGGGTATGTGAGTACACGTGATTGTATGTATGGCCACTGTGAGTGAGTGTGGGAAACCTTGCCGGTTGAGCCAGACGCCGCTGGTATTAGTAGGACCATACTTTACTGCGCCCCAGCATACTTTGTGCACACAAGTTATTTTGCCCTGACGGTAAAATAAAGTACTCTCGACTCTTTATTAGTCGATACAATTTTGTCTCCCCCGATTTTGTCTTTCTCGATTTAGTCTTTCCCGATTATGTCCCCTGTGTGTGCATGGTATGTGTCAGATTTTGTGTTTACCGTAGTGTACTTGATATTGTGAACATCCATTGAGTACACGTGTATAGGACTGGTAAGTGGTTACTTGTTCCTAGCTTTCGAGCTAGTCAGTATTGTTTGCGGAACTTACTTCCCATCAATACTGCCGGCGAGGCGGGTGAAAACGTGTCAATATTCCATGTTGGGTAGCGCAAGCCCACATGGGACGAGACCGTCGGTTAGGCCCAAGGGCGACCTTGGTGCTTGATCGCTATCGACTGGTCCACCCGCCGGTTGACTCTTTGAGTTGGCTCAATGTACAGTCAGGCCACAGTAAGTTGACAGTAGCCGCCCATCTGGCTACACGTTCGACGAGCTGTGCCGGTGTGATCGGGGGACCGAAAACAGAACCCGGGAAGCATCGGGCCACCCTCCGGCCCGGTCTGATAATAACATCAGTCAGACTGGCCCCAGGGGTGGTGGGACAGCGTCCGCCTCATGGGTGCGCCTCCGGGAGGAGCCCAGAAGGACGCAAG